>PVJL010006631.1:29166-89324 GCA_004026885.1 Lyroderma lyra | reverse complement strand
TTAGCTTCCCCCCCTCCTCTCCCACCCCCTCCCCTTTCTCCCCTCCCTGACCCACTCGTCCCCAAATAAACATTAAACTATTGATTGTGTCCATGGGTTATTTGTTTCTTCATTTCTTTTTTCTTTGCTTTCAGTTTTATATTCCGCATATGAGTGAAGTCATACAGTTCTTTGTTTTTTCTGTCTGGCTTATTTCACTAAGCATGATGATCTCCAGGCCAAGTGTTTATTAATACTGTTCAAGATTGTTTTCATTTTGAGCATAGTATGGCTGTAAATTAGTATCTCTGTGACTAGGTATGCGTATATACTCATGGAATTTATTCATTTGAACTTTTTGAGGAAAAATTAAAAGAAGTGTGACTAGTACATGAAAACAATGGGCTTATTGTCAAATATGAGGGGGGACTCCCCCTAAAGAAAATCGAATTGTTTTCTGGAGGTTTGGGCCTTGGTAGTAAAGGCTTCCCTCACTCGGTGAGTGTTCTAGGAACCTACCTGCATCAGTGGACCAGCTGGCGTTGTTTTGAGAGGCTGCGTTCAGCCTCAGTGAATTTTTTTAGAGACTCCTTCAATGCGTTTGCTCATTTCATCATGGGTGATTTACGTCATTCATGTGTGGCATGACAATACACCTGCACACACTGCACTGAATGTTCAGCAGTTTTTAAACAAAAATGGGATGACCCCTGTGCCCCATCCTCCCTATTCACTTGATCTCACTTTGAGTGACTTTTTTTTTTGTTTCCCCAGATGAAAAAGGTCCTTAAAGAAAAATGTTCTGCTGATGTGAGAGAGTTGAAACAAAAAATGGCAGAAACACTAAAAGGCATCAAAATCAATGCGTTCAAAAACTGTTTGGAGCAGCAGAGAAAGCATCCCAATAGGTGTATTGCATCAAACATAGAGGACTGTGAAGGTGACTCAAGTTTGTACATGTAAGAATAAATACACAATTTTTATAAATGAATTCTGTCATTTTTGGGTCCCTGCCTTGTGTGCTTATGGTATTCCTTTAAGGATAAGGTGCTCTAGGTTAAACAAGTATTTCCCCACACACTTGATCCTTGAAGATGGTATATTCTTGAGTTGTTATACGAACAGTTACAGAAATACTCAAAACCTCTGACAGGAAATAACTACTCAATAACATTTTATGTGCTAATTGTGTCCCCTGAAAATTTGTATGTGGAAGTCCTAAACCCCAGTACTCAGAATGTGTCTATATTTGGAGATGGGGTCTTCAAAGAGGTGATTAAGTTAAAATAAGGCCTTTAAGTTGGATCCTAACCCAATCTGACTGATACCCTTAAAAGAGCACACAGAGAGACCCCAGGGATGCATGTACAACCAGAAAAGCCCATGTGAGAACATGGTGAGAAGGCAGACATCTGCAAGTTAAGAAGAGAGGCCGCAGAAGAAACCATACCTGCGGGCACTTTGATCTTGGACTCCCAGCTTCCTGATTTGTAAGAAAATAAATTTCTGTTAATGAAACATCTGTGATATTTTATTATGGTAGCACATAACAAAATTAGCAAACTAATACAAAGGTTAAACATTTCTGAATTCTCTGTAGGTCCCCATACCTGAGAGAAAATAAAAGGATCAAATCAAATCAAATTCTGTTGTGTTCGTTGAGCTCTTTAGGTAGAGTGATGCACAAGAGTACCTTCCAAATAGTGCCTGGAGGAAGTTAGTATGGAACTACTTACTGCCTGTCCAGGTTAGATTGTGCTGATGGGGCTAACACATTCTATTTGATCATGTTTCCTTTTTCCAGGTTAGGAAGAGATTAACATCTAAATGAACTCTCTAAACAGAAATATTTGACTTATTGTATCCAGAATCTAAGGCACTGCCTTTTAATTTTTAATTCCATCAAGATTTTGCTTCTTCAGAACTACTGAGTAATACTACTAAGGAAGTAACATTGCTGAATTAAAATGAAAATAATAACAACACAACACAAACCAATCCCAAGTGTGCATAGAGAAAACCATGGAAGGAAGATGGTGGAAATGATCTAAGGAGCCCAGGTCCTTTCTCTCCCAGGGCTGTCCTTTCATCTTTGAGGTGCCACCACTTCTGTGTACAAGGGTCCTCTGCCAAGAATATCTTCCTGTGACTCCACCTTGTCAGCAGGGAAAACTTTAATCACTCCTCATTCTTGAATCTAATGTACCACTTTGTGAAGACTTCTCAGCACAGCTACATCATCACCTCATGAAGCCTCTTCTTGGTTGGATCAGTCATCATTGATGGTATGGGTATGATTTTTAAAGATACTATATATGAAAAATATAACTTTATTTTTTAAAAATGAATTTAATATTTAACTTGAGTCCCATTCAGTTAATTCTGAGTTGTCCACTCCTTTTACAGGCAGGGAAAGGGACATCTTATTCTTGGGTCATTGGTCCATATTGGCATCTGTCAGCATCATTCAAACTAGCTCATTCCTGCCTGTCTCCATTGTCAGCTTCTGTCCTTGCTTGCATCCATGAAACATTGGCTTTCCAAATAGATTCAATAGCAAGTTCTAGAAGATATTCTCTGTTTCTTCAATCTGACTAGCCTTGAAACTTCTTTAGGTTCTTGGATTTTCTCTGCTACACTGAGCCTCTAAAGTCAAAGGAGACTTTTCACGCTCTTCCAAGCCATGCTGGGTCATCAGATGTCAGGGGTGCTGTCTGTTTTAAGCTCCCTCTATCTGATCACCATGTCTGCTCCACTAGTGTAAAGTGTGGGTGAATTCTAGGCTTCATTTAGGATGCAAGGTTCAGATTTGTCTGCTCTTACATCCCCAAACTTACAGTGACTTCTTTCAGCTGAGAGAAGGCAGAGGCAGTTCTCAGGGACACTCATCAGTCTCTGGTTCTCTTGCTTCCCTTCTGACAGCTCATGCAGCTGACAAAGCCTCCTCTGTGGGTGGGAAACCCTTACTGTAAGTGGTCTTCTATGTGTTTTATCTGGACTTGGCAGCACCAAAGCCAATAATTTAAATCATTTTTACTCTGGGTGCCTGTGACAGTTCTCCTTGTGTCCTTTCATCCTCTGAAACAATGTGCACAAATTATGACTTCTCTTTCTGTCAGGGGTGTGTGTGTGTGTGTGTGTGTGTGTGTGTGTGTGTGTTTATTTGTTAAGGTTTTATTTTTGGAGATATAGGTGTACTCTTTTTGTTTTTTCTCCAATTTTCTTCTGACTGACTATAATTCACATATGACAACTGGAGTAGCCACAAGGCATTCTTGAAGATATTAAGTCAGATTTTGAGGATGGTAGGGCAGGAGCTAAGAGGAAGCCTGCGCTCATGACAACTTCACAGAACAAAAATCCCAGCCCCCAACTGCTCAACTCTAGACAAATAGCTCTATGTCTGGATTCTCTTATGTGAGAGAAAACACCCTTTGTGTTTAAGCTACTATTTCTTTTTCTTTACATGTAGCTAAACCTATTTCAAATTGATACGGCTACCCTAATCATTTCAAACTTGAGTCTATGAGTGCGGAGCAGACACAAGGTAAATACAATATCATTGCTCTTCTCAAGTAGCTTATATGCCAGTATAAGAGGCAGAAATCTGCATAACTCTTTCTGGCACAAGGTAAAGTAGAAGTACAGAAGTAATGTGTAAAATGTTATCGAAGTTCTAGAGAAAGAAATACAAGTTTAGCAGAGTAAATATGGTGAGAGACTCAGGAAACAATGGATCTTGAAGGAAAATAAAATAAAATAAATACACACACACACACACACACACACACAACTACACACAACCACACCCTCACAAGGTCTGACAATTAAGTTTGTGGACTCATCCTAGAGAAAGTGCTGCATACCTCATTGCTGAATATCACTACGGTCACCTTCGAAGTACTTCCCTTGGGAAACTATACACTGATGCTAGTGCCTAGTCCACCCTTTTGGATCTCTTTTTTCTGGAATGGCCATTAAAGCTGTCATCATATTACCCTGGATGTCCTGAATGTCATCACAATGTCTTCCTTTCAACATTTCCTTGATCTTTGGATAAAGAAAAAAGTCATTGGGAGCCAGATCAGGTGAGGAGGGAGGCTGTTTCAATACAGTTATTTGTTTACTGGCTAAAAACTCCCTCACAGACAGTACCAGGTAAGCTGGTACATTGTGGTGAAGAAAGAGCCATGAGTTGTTGGTGAAAAGTTCAGGTTGTTTTCCCCTAACTTTTTCATTTAGCCTTGTCAGCACTTCCAAATTGTAAACTTGGTTGACTGTCCAGTTGGTACAAATTCATAATGAGGAAGCCCTCTGATATCAAAAAAGGTTAGCAACATTGTTTTGACTCTTGATTTTGATTGATGGAAATACTTTGGTTGTGGAGAATTGTGCATTTTGACGTTTCATTTCAGGGTCACATTGGCACACCCATGTTTCATCACCAGTGATAACATGGCCCAAAACATTGTCTTGCCTCTGCAAAAGGTCTTGGCAAATTTCGAGTCTCCTTTGCTTTAGTTAATCAGTGAGCTCCTTCAGGAGCTCTTTCTCATGCCAAGATTTTCAGTAAAGATTTTCCTGTTTCTCTATCATTACTTACCTGTTTTGCTATGCTTCTCACACTCAGCTGATGATTTTGATGCACAATTTGATGAATTTTTGCAATATTTTTATCAGTTCTGCTCACTAGTGGCTGCCCTGTCTGTCCTCTCTTCATCAGTGATGTTTCTCTCCTCTCAGAAAATCGTTTAATCTATTTGTACACTGCTGTTTTCTGCATGGCGTTATTTCCATAAACTGGGACTAACATGTCCCTGATTTCACTTCCACTCTTGCCAAGCTTAACAAAAATTTAATGTTTGTTCATTGCTCTAATTCAAGCTCCAACATTCTCACAACAGCACACAAAAACACGCAACAACAATAATGAACGCCACTCAGCAAGATACCACATGTCGACACAAACACGGCTGTGAGACACAGATATACCAGGTTATGAAGCCTTACTGAGTTGTTTGTACAGTGCTGCCAACGTAAGCTCACAGTGGCAAGTTGGTGAACTTCATTGTCAGCCCTTGTAGATACATGAATACACACACACACACACACACACACACACACACAACACACACACAACACACACACAGAGGGTGCCAAAAAATGTATACACATTTTAAGAAAAGGAAAAACTATTAAAATTGTAAAACTCAATATATACCAATAACAAAACATAGATACAAGTCATGTTTGCCTTCTGCAATTACAAGAGGTACTGAAAGTAGTTATTATCAGCATCTAGACACTTCTGATTATGGCAAACTACTACTTGAGAAACACTGACAAAAGTGTCCCCTTGTATCACTGCACATGCCATTTCAATTTCTTCCTGAAGTACCTCAAGTGTAGCTGGTTTCCTAGGTACACCACATCCTGTAAGATCCCCCATAGGTAGAAGTCAAGGGGTGTTAAGTCAGGAGAATATGGGGAAAATTCAAACAACATTCTCAAATTTCAAATACCACTTCAAAATGGTCTTGCATTCCTCAAATGACAACAGTACTTCTGCCACTTTCTTTGACTGTCCCTCCCGTCTCATGGTGACACTAGCACTCATTTGATTAATGCCATCTTTTGAGTGAATGTTGTACTACATGTTGCTACTGTAATTCAATTCAACTTCAAAAGTAATACATAGATAACATTTCTTAAAATGTGTATACATTTTTTGGCACCCCAGTATATATATTAGGGCTGTCCAAAAAAAAGTCCAGTCATAAATACCTTAATTTTTTCATATTACATGCCTGGATACTTTCCACACAGCCCTGATATATATGTTTGCATGAGCAAAGAGGAATTGTGTGTGTCTTTCAAGAAATACTATGCTATCTAGTTTAGCTACATTCCTGTGTGGAGAAGGGTATGGAGAGATGAGGTTGGAGAGTTTTGTTGAGGTTAGTTAGAGGCACTGGATGCTCATGTACCAAGGTCAATGTACTGAAAAATACATTCTAACAAGATTTTCTCTTTTTAATTTCCATGTACTTGACTGTCTTCATAATCAGCCAAAACATACAATATCCTTGGAATTAGAGACATTAGAATTGTTAAAAGTCACAATGCAAATGAGAAGCAAGAGTTAGTTTTTAGCTTATAAAATTCAAAATAGGATTTAGCATCAAGACAATAAGGTTGGAAACCAAGTTTCATCTTAAAAGATGGACAACTTTCTGAATTCCTCTAACAGGATGAGAAGAGAGTCCAGATCCCTTACATCATAGGATTTTGCCACAATGCTTAAAAGATTCTCCTTTCTTCTTTGTTGTTAGGCCTGAAGGTTGATGCCTGAGTAAGAATTAAGAGTAAGACAGAATGAAGCTTCCCAATCTGTGTGTTCCCAGTGGGTTAGAGGCATTTTCCGACCCTTGATTTTCAGGAAAGCTTGGCAATACCCCTTGGCTCATAGTTGTGGCTCCTGGTAGCTTCTGGGCATGGACTATGTTGTGTAGAACTTGAGGAAGTGGAATCAGGCACCCTACCTGTGCTTGGCCTAGGAGATGGTCTACACCTGGGCATGGCCTGCAGCAGCCAGCTGATGGGCAGGGGGTGTTGCTGCCTATCGTACCCACATGACCTCTGTTGCTGAGGACTGTGGTGAGGTGGGGGAACTCATTTTTCAGGATGAGCTTGGAGCATGGGATTGAACCCGAGGGCCTGCGCTCCAGGTTGAAGAGGGGGCGGGAGCCCAATGGGAGTGCCTGGTAGACCGCTTGGGGCTGTTTTCCATAAATTAGACACTTCTGCCTTTGTGTAGCAGGTGTGCCCTTTCTGGTGCCCCAGCCAGTGGCGGAGTGACTTTAACAATGCACATGTCCTCTGCAAATTAACCTTACCTCGAGTATGAATGCCTCATGTGGGAAGAAAGTTGGATTGAAGTTGAAGTGTTTTTGCAGTATTACCCCAAATTTTGACATTGCTGACAGATTCTTTAAATGCCATTTCAGCTATTGTGAATTTTTGATTTTGTAAAATTCCAAAATGTTGGATGGTTGTAAAATATTCAGGGTAAAAATGGTTTTGAATTTATCACACATTTGTGAGGTCAATGTGAATTCTCTCGAATTTGAAGAGGTCATTATTAAAAACTTGATCAGAAATTGCTTGTACCCATTTTAGGGATAAAAGCTGATATAAAATAATTTATGAATTTCCCAACTTTTCCAAGATGAATATACATTGTTCCTGGAACAAGATCCTACTTTCACGCCCCCCAACAACTCAGATTAAAATCTCTTTATAATGAAAATTATGTTTCAGCTATTGTAAATATAGGGAATAATTGCATTTAATGAATATGCTAATTAGAGTTTTTATTTCAGTTCACACTATTTATCTTTTCTTCCTAAATCCTAAATATACTAAAATATATTAGGTAACAGAATGATGATAAATCCCCTTACATAAAGTAGCTATAAGTAGAAATTGTTTTTAAAAAGCTGGCATTGAGACATCACCAAAAACACCCTCCTAGGTCTGTGAAAAGGATTTTGGAAATGACATGTGATACATTAATTCTGCTTCCACAGATCACGGAATAATCATTTTCTTACGCCAAAATTATTGGATGAGTATTTCTAATGTCAGGTGTTTTTCCATCATAAAATATGCATTGAAAATGCGTGTCGTATGTGTCTCTTTGATGGGTAATCTCTGGGATGAAGACAAACATGAGAGCAGATAAATGAATGTCGTGAGAGAGCCAGCCTTCTCACTGACACTGTGGGTGTGCCTTGGCCTCTCCCACCACTGACATGGCACTGACGTGATGCTTAGGATTTGACTTCTTACCTCCTCTGCCTTGCTCTGTTCACTTCCTCCCTGGGATGCATTTTAATGTGTGACCTTTCTCTTGGAACACTCATATTTTATCATATATTTTGTGGAAGTCATATAGTAAATATGCTTTGTGATTTACAAAATACTTTTTATTGTTTTCTTTTAATAAAGAAGAGAGTCCAGTTAAGATGCTCAAACTTGACTTATATACAGAAAAATGTGAATATTACTCATTGAAAATACAACTTGTCTACAACTTTTTTTGTCCTAAATTATAACACTAAACAAAATATTATAAGGAATAACTGGTTTATGAAAGGTAGTCTGGAGTGATGGATGCTTAGCTTAAATAAAACACATCAGCTCCTTACTGTATCACAGAGTCCTAATTTATAAGATCCTCCTCTTTTAGTAGCCTGTCCTTCTCACTTTTCTCTTGGGCTTTCCTTATTTTGAGGATGCAATGATGCTGTTATTCTAGGAGAGAGTGCCCTGGTGTGGTAGTGATGAGAGACTAGGGACAAGTCTTATATTGATGATACAATGCTTTCCTTTATTCTGACATTTTTATCTTTGGATGGGAGAGGGGTACTATGTTCACTATTTAAATTAATTATAAGCCTTTTTTTTCTCTGAAAAAAGAGAAAACATTAAGGTTTTAGTTAGTAATTGTTCTTTTACTCTGGATATGGGTCTTTGGAGAAATTCTTGTGGGTAAAAGCAGTTCACTTACAGGCAATGGAAATCGCCATCAAAAGCTTTCATAAAGAAGCTAATGGTATAGAGAAATAACTACTTTGCAAGGGCGTTGGGGATTTAATCAGAGTTCTGTTAAGTGGTTTAGAAGTGAAAAGTGCAATATAAATGCTAAGTAGCCACATATTTTTTCTGGGAGGAAGTGCAGTAAATGTTATCATAGCTCTGCTCAAGCTGAGCAGACTGATGGCCTCCTCCATGCTTATATTTTATGTTGATAGAATCACTGGCAAAACTTTCAACAGACCATTTCTTTCTTCCCTCTACCACAAAGTGAATAATTTCCACAAAGCTCTGGAAACTCAAGGTTCTGACAGCTTTGCAGAATTGTGAAGAAAAAAGCTAAGCATATGGTATTTATATAGTAAGTGCTCAATAAATATGTGTTTATTTTGTTTTACCATTGGTTAGGCCCCCTCGATTCATTTATAATAGTTTTGAATGCCCCGAAGACAATATTAGCACTAGATGGCATTCTGTCACCATGGAAGATTGTCAGGTCCATGGGCAGTGTTGGGGAGTGAATCTCTAGTTTTGTAATTAGCCCAGACTGTAGATAAACAGAGGTTTAATTTACGTCATTTCCTCCTCATTTTACTTGATAAGAAATCATGACCTTTTTGTTATGGAGTAAGGGCAACAAAGACCTACTGTCTTATTTTACCTCTGCACAAAGCAAGTTCAGTTTGATTTAATTCTCACTTTGAGGGAGAGAATGCCAGGCTGCTACCAGCCCTGTTTCACAGTGTGTGACATGGGTAACAGGCTATGACAGCCTGCCTCCTGCTGCTAACTCTGTCACTTGCATAGTCAGAAAGTGACTTGAGATTTGGAGAAATGAAGGTGAATGATTGATTTTCACAATGAGAACATGCTTTCTTGCCTTTCTTTCTTGGAAAGCTAATGACTTTTTAATTTTCATTAGAATAAAAATATTGGTTTTTTCATAGTCTTTGGAAATTCCATAATGAGGTAATAAAATGTTTCTTTGCCCTTTAAAAAACAGTTTGTGATTCAGACTGTTAATATGATTTAAAAAATAATTGAATAGCTAAGCCTTAAGGTAATGTGTTAATATTGTAGCAAATTCTAGCAGAAGAGATAACTGGCTTCTACTATAGATAGAATTAATTATCTTTGTGGGACAGAGACTATTTCCATCATGCAGATCACTCTATAAGGCACTACGAGGTTGGACAATTAATTTCGAGAACTCATCCTAGAAAGAGTGCTGCATACCTCATTGCTGAGTATCACTACTGCCACCTTCGAAGTACTCCCCTTGGGAAGCTGTGCACTGATGCCAGTGCCTAGTCCACACTTCAAAGCAATTGTGGAACTCTTTTTCTGGAATGGCCATCAGAGTTGTCGTCATTCCCAAATTGAGTCTGCAAACTTGCCACTATGTGCTCACGTTGGCAGCACTGCATAAACAACTTGCAGAAAAAAAAGAGTTCCAAAATTGCTTTAAAGTGTGGACTAGGCACTGGTGTTGGTGCACAGCTTCCCAAGGGGAGTACTTCGAAGGTGACCGGTAGTGATATTCAGCAATGAGGTGTGTAGCACTTTTTCTAGGATGAGTTTACAAAATTAATTGTCCAACCTTGTCTATAATTTAGTTGTTTATTATTTTTATTGACTATTGTTCGTTCATCTCACTAAACTGTTACATGGGCAAAGTTCCTTGCTGTTTTATTTACTGACTAGTAAATTTAAAAAAGTGTTCAGGAGAGTGCTTGACACATAGAGCTTTTATAAATATTTGTTGAATGAGTGAAAAACCGTCAGTGGCATCTCAAGCCTGGTAAATATATGTTTCTGTATATATTTCTTATATAAAAATGCATACAAAAGTTACAGAGATAAAAATACATTAGGGCCTATTTCTTGCTCAGAAGTATTTTGTGGTTCATACGTATATTAGGAGGAGCTTGTGCAAACTGTGCCCGCAGGTGCATGTGGCCCAGGAAGGCTTTGAATGAGGCCCAACAATAATTCATAAACTTTCTTAAAACATTATGAAAAGTATGCATGGACCTTTTTTTTTTTTTTTTTTTTTTTTTTTTTTTTTTTTTTTTTTTTTTTTTTTTTTTTTTTTTTTTTTTTTTTTTTTAGCTCATCAGCTATCATTAGTGTTAGTGTATGTTATGTGTGGCCCAAGACAATTTTTCTTCTTCCAATGTGGCCCAGGGAAGCCAAAAGTTTGGATACCCTTGTATTAGAAGAATAGTTAACTGAGTCACTGTGGTTATTGTTATTATTGTTGCATAAATAAATCTTTATGTTTTTGCTTTATAGAATGAGAGAGTGAATGGATTAAAGATTCTATTCTTGCTTTTCCTATTTCTCTCTTCTTTAAGATTAACTTAATTTGAGCCTAGAACTATACTTATGAAATTCCTTTAATTGTCTTTCAGTAGATTTGATCCTTAGTTCTGTGAAAAAATGAAAAAAACTTCAGACCTCTCCGAAGTGATTTAAAACCTCGCATAGGTAAGTAGCATGCATCCTATAGTGAGGTTTGGAGTCATTATGAATAAATGAGGGAAGGATATGACTGGACTGGGTTGATTCAAAGTAAAAAGAATTTCATGTTGACTCAGTGTATTAGTTTTCTACACTATGTAACAAGTTACCACAAACTTAGTGGCTTAAAAATAACACACATTTATTATGTCAAAATTAGTGCGGGTCATGAGTCTGTGAACAAGTCAGCTGGTCTTTCTGCTTAGGTCCCCACAAGGCTGCAGCTAGGGTATTGGCTAGGCTGTAAACTTGATGGGCGAGAATCTGCTTCCAAACTCATTTAGGTTATTGGCAGAATTCATTTCCTTGTGGCTGAATGTCCTAGGACCCCTGCTTAGTAGGTAGCTATTGGCTGGAGGCCCCGTGGGGTCCTAGAGATCACTGGCAATTATTTGCAGTGTGACTCTCCAGAGTTGGTTTCTAACATGGCTTGCTTGTTCCTTCTTTAATGCCGACAAGAAAATCTCTCCTATCTGCTAGGATGGAGGTATACTAACATAACATATTTTATTGGTTAGAAGCAAGTGACTTCATGAGTATTACCCACACTCCAGAGGAAGAAATTCCACAAAGGCATTAACATCAAGAGATGAGAATTACTAAGGTGTGTCTGGAACACTCAGGTAGCAGAAAATGGACCAGTCCTTATTTTCTATTAGAATCCTGGTTTCATATCTGCCACCTCAGCTATTTATTTATTTATTATTGTTAAATTTATTGGGATGACATTGGTTAGTAAAACTTACATAGGCTCCTGGCGTACAGTTTTATAGTACATCATCTACGTGTTGCATTCTGTGTTCACCATCAGAATCAGTTCTCCTTCCAGGTGGCTATCTTTTATTTATCCTAACCCCCTTTTCCTAGCCTATATTCTCTGTCAAGGACTATGGAATATACTGAAAGGCCAACCAGCTGTGCTCCTGGTATGAACTCAGAGTGATGAGCTGCTCTCTGGCCCTCTGAGGCCACCTGACGGCCATTGCTGCAGTTGCCCCCTTGTCTGACAGAGGTGCTTCCGCTGTACACTCTTCGCTGCAGAAGCTCTGGGTTTGTTAAAAAATACAGGATTGAGAAGTATTCTCTATTTCAATTTTTCTCTGTATTAGGTTTCATTATTTTCAGTTTATTTTTTCGAAGTTTAGTTGTTATATTTGTGATCTAACGAATTATTACCTTTGGCTCTCTAACAATATGTTATATCTAGCAAAGCATGTTTAGATATATCTAGATTATGGGACCTAACATGATACATATATTTTCTTATCACAAATATAAAAAGTTACCTGTCAGAAACCCTGTTCTTATCTAATTTGACTTGCTAGTTTATTTATTGCTAACATAATTAAGTATATTTCAATTAATTTGACCATAAACTTCCACTAAAATACAATGTACATTTTATTAAATATTGGTAACCAACATGTTTTAAAAAATAAGGATAGAGATTACATTTTGGCATTATAGAACAATATTCTCTTAGTATCAAACATATATTGGGGTAACAGAAGTAAACAGCAAGGTAGAGTTACCGTACAGCTCCACCCCATCATTCATGAATAAACATTAAATCTTCCACACCCTCTCTCCTCCCCCACTCTTAGATTTTCTCAGGAATATCATCCATGAAACCAACCTCAGTCCTCAGAAAAGTAGTGGGGAAGTTTTGCACTTACTGACATAAGAAAAGTTTAGACAAAAATGTGACTTTATTATGTAGGTAGATGTTACATGCATAATAATAAGTATATTTTATTAATAAGAAATTAAATAAGTATGTTTTAATTAATCTGATGATAAACTTTCACCAAAATACAATGTACATTTCATTAAATATTGGTAACTGACATTTTAAAAAATAAGGATAGAGGTTACATTTTGGCATTACAAAAAGAGGGTCCATGATAGATTTCTTGCATTAACCTCTACAAAATAGCTCCATTCTCCTGATAAATTCTATTAGTTATAAAATTGAATTATAAAAATGAAAGAAAAATACAAAATACTGACTTAAAGAAATTAACTTCTTTTTAACAGGGAATATATAGTCTCTTCAATAAGAAAAATTAAATGTTATTAATAAAGAAATTAACCTATTAAATGACAGTGAGAGCTATTTATTAATAAAGAGAAAAAGGGGAAAAGTCATTTTTAAGGTATTGTGAAGTAAAATTTCACTGGGGAAGAATATCTATTAGAATGTTTTTCTCAGTACCCATAAACCCATGGAAACCGAAGGAGTCTCATTCTGCTTTGGTAAAAAAGAATGTGTGAAGCTTTACCCAGAGGTATGAATTTGCATTTATGAAAAGCTATAAAAATTTCATGAAAACCCTGTTTTAAATCATCTCACCATTCCATGGATTTCATTGTACTGTGAGTGAACTTGGTATCCATGGAGAGCCTATGACAGGTAGTTACCCAACAATGTAGTCAGTATTCAACTATTCTAATAAGTAGATAATCATTTAAAATGTATTTGTTAAGCACTGCTGATGTCTTGGATGCTGTATAGAAATACACATGATTTTTCTCTGTGGATTCAAGGCGTCATGGCATCCATTACCTTTGGCTGTCAACATATAATATTGTACATATGTGTACATTCCTTTTAGAGGAGTGTTCATTTTAATCTCTTAAGGTTTTGTAGGTGTGGTATGGACTGTCTTTGTGAAGATAAATTCTTAAAGACTTTTTTAGGCAGAGAATTCCTGTGCCCTCTGCATGAAAGAGGTCAGGGGCTGTCCATGAGAGAGGAGTGGGGTTTAATGCGAGGCAGGCAGATGACTTCTGCAGGTGTGGGTAACTACACTGAGGAGCCACAGCACCCGGAAGAGCTGTAGGACCTATGTTAATGGTTCAGAAACTCACATCTCCATCAGAATCACCTGGAGGGCTTGTTAAAACCAAGATGGCGGCTCCCACACCCCAGTTTCTGATTCAGCAGGTCTGCCCACGGCGTCTGAGATGTGGCACTTCTCTTAAGTTCCCACATGATGCTGATGCAGCTGTCCTGATGACCGCATTTTGAGAAACTGACTTGGAGGACTGCACCACCCCTGGCCTGATTCGGAACTAGCCGCTTGCCGAGAGAACAGGAGGTAAGGAAAGCTGGAAGGAACACCTAAAATCAGAGTGTCCAGAGATTTATTGTGGAGTGCTTTCTAGGGAGCCCATGGTTGACACTGATCTTGGGGACACGTACTCCCTCCCCTTCCATACTGGCAAGAAAACAAGTAAGTGTTCATTTGGGGAAGCAATGCTTCTTGTGATTAGGGTCACAGGCTTTGGAGTCAGCTGAGACGTGAGTCTTGAGTTCCTGCTCCACCTTGCAGTGTCAGGGGAAGCCTCTTTAAAGCCACTATTGCCTCTCAATGAGTTATGTCACAGAGTAGGTTCTTGAAAATAACAATGTGGTAGACATCCATTGTTTCCATTTGGAGGGAACCCCAATGAACATAACTCAGACCATCCTCCCTCTGCCCTGACTCTGACCATGCCGTGTAGGGAGGCAAAACTTTATCTCTACCCAACTTTGGTTTTCAGCTGGGACTCTTTCAAAAAAGACAGATTCACAAGAGACTATTATGTGTGCAGTGCATATCTTTCATGGAGAGCAACTCAAGCAGTGGCTTAGAACTCCTGCTTATGTAGCATCTTCAACAAAGAACAATACATTTATCGAGAAGTGACACGACACAGGAAAGCTACTTAGGCTTCCAGGGGTGGCAAACTGTGGGAAGTTAAATACAGGGTCTGGCAGAAGTAACCCCTTTTTAAAGTAGTTATGTTAATATAGTTGTGATATTGTTATGTTACAGAATTACATGCTTATGATTTTGTAAATAAAGCAGACTCCTTGGGTGCCATCTCTGGGCTGATTAGTCTGGCTCCAGTAAAAGCAGTATTTATATCCTGCCTTTAGGCAGAAAAGTGGGAGGATAGAGAGATCTTTTTCTGCATTTAATGCTTTTTTTTTTTTGGTAGCTCCCTGGCTGGGAATTGAACCCCAGGCTGCAGCATTGAGAGCACCAAAGCCTAGCCACTATACCACCAGGGAACCCAGAAACCCCCTGCATTTGATGCTTCTTAACTGCCTTTAGCTGAAAATATTTTTTTATGTCAAGGAGGTATGTTTTGGGATGACATATTTAGTTTTCCTTCAGCCACACAGATGCTATGCCTGGAAACGGGGGATAGAATCAATGAGGGAGACAAAATGAGGAGAGACCACTGCTTTACTGCCCCTTTCTTCAGCCAGCCATCTTCCCACAGTTAGTTCCCTCGTGCTGTCTGCTCACAGGGGCACCCTGGTAGATCAGCAGGTCCACTCAGGTAGAGTCCCCCTGGGGAATGACTATGAGTCACCCCTTCTGGAAGCCATTGCTAATTATTTGAATCCCTTATCACTTGGTGGGTGGGAGAATAGCTCCATCCTTGGATGTGAGGAGAGAAACCATAGGACTTTCACCTTATGCCAGTGTTTTTTAATGGGACTGCTATTAGCAATTAGGGTGGGAAAATTCATCGCTTGTGCAGGGCTCTCCCTTGCAGGATATTTAACATTTTTTTTGGGATCCTGCCCATTAAATGCCAATAGCACTCCCAGAAATGCCTCCTCACATTTCCAGACTCCACTTGTTTTGAGAACCTTGGCTAGGCCAACAACTCAGTAACACATGAGAATTCTAGAATTTCTATTGTATCACTTGTACAGGCTGATGGGAGTAGTGGGTGATAGCTGCATGATTGATAAATTTTTTGGAGCTATGCTTGGCAGTTCTCTTTAGAATGTGGGGGTTCTTTGTACCTATTACCCTCAGCTTTGGGCTTTAGTTGAAATTCTGAGACAAGCGGAAAAGAATCTTTCAACATCCTATTACAGGCTGATAGCAACATGCCTCCAAATGACAGAATAAAATATATTATGTCTGGAGTTTCTTTTGCATAGTTAGTCCCCTTCTGGTATGTGGGTTTCAGTCCCCATCAATCAGTAAAGCTGCCCCTTTCTTATCTATTTCCTTCAAAGTTTTATGGAGGACTCCCTCATTCTTTAGATCAATGTAGCTCAAATTTATCTTCTGTAAGTGCAAGATAATGCAAGAATCATTGCAACTGAGTTTTAGGTTGTAATTATATAAGATCTTGAAAGTAAAACTAATGCTTTGTATTTGCTTGAACTATGAAATGGCCATTCATGTAGGTTAAAAATGATTGAATATCAGCAATTTTGTGTTTATTCAATCTGATTGTGTTAGTGGACTCCATACCTAATTTGAATGCAACCATATAGCTTTAGCATAAAGCTGTAGTGACTGTGATAGCAATTGAGACATTATGCTATTTATAAGAGAGACAGACTCATTTTATCCTGGCTTACTGTTAATCAGTCTTATCTGAAGAACAGAGGGACGAGAAAGGGAGCTAACCCTTTGGGTTTGCAATATGTTCTGCAGTTATAGGGTGTTTTCACATGCATGCTCTCATTTGCTCTTCACACCACCCTAAAAATGACTTCACAAAGGAGTATTTGTGCTCCATGACACAACTAAAAATGGTCAGTTTCCACGCCACATATAAACATCTAAGCTCCTTATGGTATCTTTAGTTTTTGAAAAGCCATTTTGCTAATATTTAGGAAATTTCCTCAAATTTATGTTCTAATTAGGCTATATATTTAAAATAATACTTTGTCATAATAGTAGCATTACATGAATTACACTTAATAATCATAGAGTGGCTTTTGGGTAATGATTTCCACATGTCCTAGAATGTGTGCTTTAAATGAAATGGCTTTCCTGAATATCCCAATACACAGGTCCAGTAAGGAAAATGTTAATTTTCTTACTAACACATGCTTGAAACAGCAAAGGGAGAATATTGGTTTTGGGAAGGAAGTGTGGTTCAAGGCCATCATCACACAATTTCTGGGCTTTGTGACTTTTAGCGGAGGTCATCATAGGTAGTTGAGGTTTTAGCATTGGCTTGGAAGAGGAAGTGTTTGGTGGGCAAGAATAAAACATACAAATTAGTTAATAAAAGAAGTCCTCAGACCTATTTGTCATTATCTACAAACAAGGAGGACTGCCTCTTTATTTCAGCTCATGCCAACCCATGGAATTTTCTTTAATGTGGATTTTTGAATAAAGGAAGATTTTTCATAAAGTAGATTTAACCTTGGTGTCCATCCATGTAGATTTGGAGAATATACCCTAGTGAGTAGTAGCCCTTTTAATTTGAATGCTATTTGATATGTTCATCGTAACTGTTTTAGCTACTTCTTTCTTCTCCCAGAGAAGGAATGAGAATTCTGTTGCCATGTCTTTTACTTTTCTCATTTGAGAAGAAGCCATGATATATGGCTTGATCAGTTTGCTATGAATTCATTCTCTTTGTCCTCAGTAATCATTTTTGCTGACCCTCGTTAGTGACTCCCCCAGAGGAGCAGTCCCAAATTTCTGCAACTCTGCCTCACCTTCAATTCTGTTCTAGTTTCTCCTGACCCTGGAAGTCCTGAAAAATTCTGGGGGTGGGTAAGAGGTCAAAGGATCTTTGGCTATTCCCACTCAGAGATTTATGTTTATCATAAGTTAGAAGAAACAAAAATATTATATTTAATCATATATCCCCTGGTATACCTCTGTCTTTTTGATGTGACATGAGATAATTAATGTGTAAATACCAAGTAGAGTGTTTGGCAAAGAGCAAGCAGTTAATAACTGTTGTTTTTAATCTGGCTTTGAGTGATAACTTTTGACCAGCAAAGATGGTTTAAAAAAATATTAGGTCCCAGTTTCAGCAATTACGATGATGTAGTAAGTTATGCTGACCTGATGTACTTGCTTTATTTGATGGCTCAGATAGTAATAGCCAGAATATGAATGTCAGTTGGCTCTAAACCAAAGATAATATTCAAATGACTCTGCTGTTAAGCTGCTTGGATAGAAGTACCTTTTGCAACTATACACTAACATGGATTAATTTTTCATAATGTAAGCCACATGATCTCAATATTAATGGCAAGGATTACATCTTAATGAAGCTCCCTAGAGACTTGAAAATATGTGCAGCTTCTCAAAGCTGTTGTCTCTCACTGCTGCTGTGGTTGCCACCGTTTACCTGGACTGATTGGAAACTAACACAGTCCCCAGCCCTCTTCTGAAATCCAAGAAATAACTCACGAGAGCCTTCCAACGTGACTTAAGACAATCTGTGCTTTACCATGCATGCTGGAGCCATTTTCAGTGACAGGTTATACTAGCACTAATATAGCAGCAAAGACTGAATCTGTTGTAAAAGTGAGTTAGTATTTGTATAGTGCTCAGCAGGTTACAGATTTTTTCTCATCTGTTGCTTTATTTTACCCTTGCATTAACCTGATGAAGTAGACTTATCAACTGGTTTTATTTCTTTTGCCCATAAAGTTGAAGAATATCATTTGAGTATATTTTTTCATGTCAGATAAAATGTGTATGTCCAGCTTCTAAGTGAATTGATAGTGTGGCTGGTTCCAGATGAAATGGCTAAGCTTCACTCTTTTAAATACACAGCTCCTTAGGCAGTACTTTGGGAGGTACAATTGCATGTACTTTGCATGTTGTAATGGTATGAATGCTTTCTGAATTGATGTTTTGGGCTTTGAATAAATTTCTATCAGCAAGCTGTTCTATTGCTCCCCCCAGCCTTGGAATGATGAAACTTCATCATGAATGTCACATTATACACAGAAGTTTTTAGCATCATCAACTGTGATATTACTGTAATCTTAAAGCAGGCATGGCGATTTCTGATCAACAACTTCGGTGAAGGGCCTAGTTATCACAGAATCACTTGTTTACTATTGGTTTTTGAAATTCTCTTAAGTCCCCGATAAGAAGAGTGGGATACCTGGTAAATATTTGCTGAATGAATTAATTGTGAAAGGTGTCATCATAGATTGCTTGTTACTCCACATTTGAAACTGACTATCCTGTATCTTGTGCATGGACTAAACTGGACCATTGACCAAGTCCTGGATGTTACCGGCACCTTTTTGCCCGCTTTGCCTTTGGTCACTCCATTCTCTCCATCTTGATTGCTCTTTCCATCCGTATGAAAATTCTCCCGATGCATTGCCCTGGACCACATGCCTTTTTCTCCCCAAAGCCTTCTTGGCTTTTTCCACCATCACAGATGGAAATAACTGTATTTCACAAGGTTCTCATAGCACATTGCTTATGTCTCTTTAGATAATTGGCATATTTTTCTTACGTTACAGTAAAGCATATAACATCTTTGTTTGTAGAATTTAAGTTCTCTGAGAAGAGAGACTATGTTGTGCTCATCTGTACCTCAGACACGTGTTTTTAGCCTAGTGTCACTATGCTAGTTTCATAATCTTTTTTGTTAAATGAATGAAGTTGAGCTCACTAACTTTTCTTCCTAGTGTGGATGCAAAAGGGGCTGTATACTAAGCCTGGCAAGCTCAGGGAAGGCCTGCATCATGGGCTTTATAAACTCAGAGACTGAAATTAACCACATAGGGTGATCTGAACATGAATATTCCTAATTAAAAGCTATCATGGCAGGTAGTCACAACACTGGTCAGCAGATTATGCTTCCCAGCAATTATCGTCAGTTTGGCTCAAATAAACTCATGAAAGTTCTCTACAGTTTTGGATATTTCTTGTGTCAACATTTACTTGGCACAATGAGCAGGGTTCCAGAGAAGGTCAGGTTTAGTATGTGGTCCCTTGCATTACAATACCTATAGTTAGATTCCCCATCCGTCATAAATTTTTTCAACAAAGATGCTGACAAATAAGGAAAACATTCAGATTTGATTTCCACTGAAAATTTAAAGCTACTGATGAAAATAGAAATAAACTGTAACATGGACAAGGCCCCAAAGTAAATTTTTGAAAGACACCAAGCAGATAAATCCATTTTGATTAGTTAGGAATAAACACTGTCACTTTAAGAACCATTGACATTTCGATTAATCTAAAAACCTAAGGAGATAATGCAGCATTTTTCTTCTGAATAGAGCAAAATATTAATTTAAAAAAATTCTTTCTAGTTTGAAATTCAACTTAGGAACTCCCAGTCTCCAAATTATTTCTTTAACTCACAAAATCAAAACAGTAACAACAGAAACAGCACTAAAGTGTTATTTCTCATTCAGGTACTAAATGGAACTAAACATAAGTGCCAGGAGCTTGGGGTGGGGTGGCAGGGCAGCCTCAAAGAAGCTAGAGCCAAGGTGTGGACTGTGGTCGTCATTTCCCTTTCACTGTTATTCCAGGCAGTTGCCAATTTAGGCCGATTATTTATGGTGAATCTGCAGTGTGACAGGCAGTTCCCCCAGTGAAGTCTCAGGCAGTGAGGTTCCCCATGACATAGGCCTGACACTGCAGATTTCCTAGAGTAAGGAGAAGGAACTGCCGGGCAGCCACGGGCAAGACTCTGCCGGCAACCCGCTCCTGCTTTCTTCTTCCTTTGAACACAGTCTTCCCAGGGGGTTGGCAAAACACTGATTCATTTTAAAAGGTGTTTTGGCAAATTCCCCAGCGGAAGCTTTCTTCCCTGCAGAGACAAGTATTAGAGCCTGCAGAAATCTGAGTTCCTTGACTCTGAAACCAAATAATTGGGATGAATGAGTGGGTGCGTGTAAAGAGGCTGCACGGAAGGGAATCCCTTTTGACTGCATCTTCCAAGCTGGAGGTTAGGATGCGAGCAGACGCAGCCCAGGGGCTTAGGTTGCCAGGTAACCAGAGTTGCCACAGATTTTCATTTTTATGTTATTTCTGATTCAGGAACGTCTTTTTAAATTTTATTTTTTTCATAAAGAAATAAGGATTAAAGAACAACGCATCCCCTCACCCCCTCCTCATTAAGGTCACACTAATCACATTCACCTGTCGGTGGCTAAACTGTTTCAAAAGACACAATTGTTTTTAAACATTTAGCTGTTAGAAAATCGTTGGGAAACGTCAGGATGAAAACCAGAGGGTGGTAATGTCCCTGCTTAATATTCAGGCAGCCGGTGGACAACCCCACGTGGTGCTGGGGCTCCCAGCCTGAGACTATGCATCCTGCGGCTTCCACCCAACGATTCAGGCTCTTCAGCCTCTTTGCTGTAAATTTCCCCGTCCCTCAAAAATACCACGAAAACACCCACGACTTACTAAGGGGATTCTCTTTGCTTGTTTTTATTTCCTTTACAAGCTTATTCTTAACCCACTGTTTTGTGAAAGAGAAATCAGCTTTGTTATGGGTAATTTAACAATATGGTAAAACCAAACAGGACAAAGTGCTCAATTTTTTCTCTCTCTAATATAGAGAAAGGAGATGGGGATTTAAAGTTTAAAGTTTTACTTTAAGCAGTTTTCTCCCCATAACATGGAAAAGCAGTCCAACTGCATGGCTTTTGAAATTATATGGAGCAAAGGCTAAATAAACCTGCAGCCCTGTGGGTGGTTAGCAGTGAGCTCTTTGGGTGTTTGTGTGTGCATGTGTGTGGACGGGGGGGTCATTATGTGTATGTGGAGTACTTATCCGTGTTAGGAGGACTCCTGACAGGAAAGTTATTATAATACTTAGCCCTTGAGGATGGCAATCAATATTAAGCTGAACTGTGTAAGGTGTCACTAATAGTTTCCCTGTAAGGCAGACACACCAGGAAATGTCACAGAGAGAGGTTTCCACAGTTTGAATGAGGCTGGAAGGACAAATCTTTCCATTTTCTACAGTATGCTGAAGCTGGACAGACAAATCTGCATCCCACTGTGTTTTCACACTACCTGCCTAGGAAGTTTTTGTCTTTTAAAATCTCGGTCACTTTTCACAGCTCTGTGGGATGAAGGCCACAGCCAAATGAGCCTTGGTCTGAGGGCCAAGTGCCTTTAATAGCACGTTGGGTAATTAACCCTGAAGGATCAATGAGATCATTTTCTGTCAGAAAAACCTGGACATTTAGAAGGTGCCACTGAAATGAGCACAGTAGTGTTCAGTGGAATTCTTAAATTTGCTGTAACGTTGCGTAAAATATTATTGGTTGAATTAGCAAAGCCTGCTAGTAGACAGCGAGGAACACCCCTGGCTGCGTGTTTTGTGATGCCTTCAGCCCATGGTCCTCCGATGTTAGTCGTAAATTACTCATGGAGAACAGTACAATTTCATGGCTCTAATATGGGACATTACAGCACATTACAAAATGTTATTTCTTCCTCAGCATTTCTATAGAGATGAAATTGAGTTAAGATGAGCATTAGTGTAATGTAAATGGGAGGAAGATGGTACAAAAAAGCAAAAAATGTCCTGACATGGTACGTGGGTGGGGGCAGTTACATTACATACTCGTAGTCCTCTAGATAAAGGAGCTGCTGAGCGGTAATTGTGTTTATTTCTGTATGTGTATTTGTGTATATATTTGTGGGCACAAATGTGAATCTGTGAGCACATGTACCAACCTCGTTTTTAGCATGAATGAATACTTATTATATTGTCCTCTAATTCTCCTTCGGATTCCACGGAAATTAGGGAACTAGAGTCACCCCACTTGGTCCTGCTATAGGAACGTCTGTCTGTGGAATCGTCAGGTTGGCTGGGATATGTACTTTGCAGCGTGTAGTGTGTTATCAGTAAAGTGATGTATTGAATTGTGAGGGAGAAGGTGGGAGTGGGAAGAAGAGAACCAGGCGGGCCAAAGGATGAGCTCCTCTTCTGACAGGAAGTGGACATGTCCACACGGAGTTGAAATGCCAGAACCAGAATTTACATGTCTGGAGACTAAAATATGGCTTCCAAGGAGACTTACTCCACTTGCCCACTTTGATTTCAAGGACCCCACAGGAAAGAGTTTGTAGATTAATGAAGAGATACTATTCTCATATTCCTCCAACATCTCACTGGCACCTTGATGGCCACAATACACTTTTCTCTATTGCCTGCCATTCTCTTTCCTCTCTAACAGCAAAAGACAAAGTGAATAACTTTCACTTCAAGGTGAGTACATTGTCAGTTCAGTTCAAACTGCCCCTGCCCCCTTTGGGCTCAGATCAGCAGAAAATGGTTTTGTTTAGAGTTTATTCATAATCCCTGAGAAGCCGAAAGTACAATTTCACAGCATGTAAATGTATGCAGGCTGTCAGATCCAGTTAGGCTGCGGCTCCCAAGAATACTTTCAAGGTTGTGTCTGTCTGTTCTACCAGTAATAGGATTTATATTGCAGAATGTTTTTGTGTCTTATTTATATGTATTACATTGCTTATACTGCTAAATGGTGTTGCAAAAATGGTATTTACTAGGTAGTGATTTATAACATCTTGTCACCTTTTAAAGCAGTCTCTGGTTTTGATGTCATATAAGACTTTTGTCTGGGGATAAAATCACGTGGCCAGGAAGAAACACAGATATTCGCAGTATCATCACTTGGTTTGCCTTCATGTCTGGTTTCCTCAGCAGGCTCTCTGTTCGAAGTATGCAGTGGGTAGAGACAGAGGCTGAAGAGAAGGAACAGTGGGATGCAAGCTGGTCTTGTTCCCCAATGACATCACTGAATGTCAGAGAGCCTTTTCCTGCTGGAAAACAAGATGGCTAAACCAGAAGGCTTTCAGGAGCACGTTTAACCATGCTCTATCTTTCCTGAGAAATTATGTCCCATGGGTTCCTGGAAGTGGGGATGAAACAGTGGGACAAACGAAACACTTCCCTAGTCATGCACACAATATGCACTTTGGGAATTGGTTTTATGTGTGCTCTCTCACAGATGGGAGTGGGCTGTATCCCTCAGAAATGTTCAGGAACAGACTGGGGAAGAGTTTGAGAACCTATATCCTAGGGAACCTAATATTTTTCAAAAAATCACAAAATCATGATATCAGAAATTATTACTTTGAAAACGCTTTATAAGGTAGGGGAGAAGAGTATTTTGAGCTTCACTGTTTAGAGGTCATCTGAGACTGTGGAAATAAAACTATATGGTCCAAACATTGTGTCAATTGAAATAACACAATTACCTGTTTCTAATAAATCTGGCTTAATTATAGGAAATGAGAACACACACTTCAGGGTCTTGAGCATTGAAATAGACTTCCAAGCTTATTAAAAGTAGAAAGAAATATGCATCTCTTTCTTGTCCCTCAATGCACAGATTTTTTTTTTTTTTTGGCATGAGCAATTGGTCAGTGGTTACCTTATAAATTAAATTTTCCCACGAATATTTCTTCCTTCACTTTACTTCCCTCAAAAGCAAAAAAAAATTGGTGATGAAGAAATAGTATATATAATGAGGGTGTTTATTATTATTTTTAAAGCTTAGAGGAGAAAGGTAGAAATTTTAAATAGAAGATATTGTATTTAATCAAAAATTTTTGCAGTCTCATGGCTGTGCTATCTAGAGAGATTTCGAAGTCTTGAGTACATGCAGTAATTAGGAGGTATTACTAGTTTAATTAGAAGCTTTGCCTTTTAATGATTCAAAATTGTTCAGGGTAGAAAATTGCAAGAGAAGAGCTCAGGGAGAGAATTTGTCTCAAAAAGCTGCTCTTCCGTGAAGGTCATGCTATTGTTATAGCAAAATGGGCTTGTGTGCGTATTAGAAATGTTCATTATGCCTACTTTGTATCACCTGTGTTAAGTGAACAGATGTATTTATTAAAATAATTTCTGTTGATTGACTAAAGCTAAAATACTAAACCAGCTTTGACCTTGACATTATTGGGTAATGAATCACCTTGAAATCCAGTACTACCCAGTACTCTTTCTATCTCTTAGGTTGATATCTCCTGGTCCCCCTTTGCTGGATCCTCTTCATTGTGTGACTGGACCTGGGTGTTCTCTGAAGGGTTTAACACCACTTACGAGTATGTCCTGATGGCTAGAAACCATTTTCCCAGTCCAGACCTTTCTCCTGAGCTCCTGATGCACACATACGACTGATGCCTCACCAGCCTCTCAGACTCAATAGATCTAAATTTAATTCATATTCAGCCCTCCCCACTTCAGCAAATCTGCTCTTATTTTGGCAGAAATGGGGGCATCAAATTTGACTCTTGCCTTTCCCTCAAATGACAAATCCATTAAGTCATCAAATGCTGTAGATTTTGTCTCCATAACTCTTTCAAATCTCTTGCCTCCCTCTTCAGTTTTGCCAAAGCTACAGTCAATCCTTTGGCCTACCTCTGCTCCAGGCTGCTTAGACTACTTCTATCTCTGCCAGCCCATAGGGGATCAGGAGCATGAGTGGTCCTTGCCCTATCTTTGGTTTCTTCCATGCAGTAAAATCAACTAGTAAACGAACTCTGGCATTGTGGGTATGGTTTGTTACCTCCATGGCCCTGGCTGCAATCCTTTGGAGAAGCGACAGAGATATAGTGCCCCAGAACTTCTCTAGCACATTGGCAGTTCCCATCTGGGACCTTCTTCTGAACAGTCTTACAAAGTTAGCTTGTGTATTAGACTTTCAACCTCTTGTATTTTCATATTTCATAAAGGGTGTGACTTGGTGCTCAGGTGTCCTTATTTGGCACCTACCCAACTGTTCCTGGGTCATAACCTCTAATAACTCATAGGCCAGATGATTTCCTTCCAAATAGTTTACTTCTGTGACTCAAACTTTGTAAGAAGTACATGTTTCCTTTGCACCGTATTTCTCAAATGTTGGCTGTAACTGATTTATCTTTCTTCTTTTAGTCTTTCTCCTCTCCCCATCTTTTCCTTCTTCTTTTTCCAACTCCATATCCTTCCCCCTTCTTTCTTCTTTTTCAAACTTACACTCCATACACTTTTGTTTTGGTTTTGTTCTTGGCAGAGACCCTTTTTGAAAGGAGCCTATATCCACTTATTTCTGAAGTGCTTTACATTTTTCTTTTACATTTTATTTTGATGCACATCATTTTCTCACACATTTTTCTCTCCATATTTTTCTGTTTAATATGTCTCCACTTTTATCTTCTATTAGAACTATCTCATAACTTTAGATCCCTTTCTTGATATGATGTAAATAATTGGTCTTCCTGTTTTCAGTTTTGCACCCCCACCACTGCACATATTATAGCCAAAGTCATCTTTCGGAATTGCAGATCTTATTAGAAGGCTCTCTGTGTAGGTATATAAGCCCCTTTATACTTGGGTTCTCTTGTCTATCTCTCTAACTTTATTTCTTGCACTGACCCTCCTTGAAACATATTTCAGCCATAAGAAATTATCTGCGGCTCCTTTAGCTTACTAGCTGGTTTGATCCTTCTGGAGCCTCTGATGCTCATTTTTTCCCTCCCTCTGCCATGCTCCACCCCATCCAATTGCCTTAACTATACCTACTCAGTTTTCAAACGTTCTCCCAAATGTGAACTTAAGAATCTTTTATCTTAAAGACCTTCTTCTCTCATTTCTCCCACAGTAGAATTGAATGTTCTCCCTTCTACAGCCTCACTAGGCCCTGTGCATGTTTCTCAAAAGCATCAGGTAACACTTTTGAGCATAATAGAAGCTAATCCCATATGGTCCTACTATGTTGCAGGCTCCATTCTGAGCCCTTTACACAAACCACTTGCTTGGTTACATATCTATCTCACCTGTGAGCAGGGAAAGTCTTAATACTTTGAAGTGATTAGCTTTCAATTATACAAGTAATAGATACGATCAGAGGAGAAATACCTAGCCCTACTACATGTTCTATATACTCTGTTTTCCATCTGCTCTTGTTTACATTTCCTCTGCTTGTGTCCTGGAGTGCATCCTCTCTCACTTTTTCAGGGACCACTTTTCTACAATTATTTGGTTTCTTTCTTACATCTTCTATTGCAGAGGTAAAAAGCTTATCTCACCAGTTTTCAAATAATAGCTCTGCAACTTACTAACAGTGTGACTTGGGCAAATTAATTGATTTCTCTGTGCCTCAGTAACTTTATCCCTAAATTGGTGGTACTTTTAATAATCAAATAAGCAACAAAAGAAAGTTTGTGGGCCAGTGTCTAGCATAGTGTATATGTTGACTCAATGTTAATTAGCAGATTATTAAAAACCACTGGCAACAGCACATAAAATTCCTTGTTATTATGCATTAACAAATATCTTTTGGGCTACTGCCCCATTTTTATCTCTCCTTCACAGCAAAATATTTGAGAGAGTTGCCTATACTTGATGTCTTCATTCTTTTTTTTTTCCTCTTTAACTCAATTGGGCTTTTATTCAAACCACTCTAGTAAAGTAGCTGTTATCACACTCATCAAGGTCACCAGTGACTTACACCTTGTTAAAGTCAATTGTCATTTCTCTCTCTTTGTCCCAATTGACCTCTCAACAGCATTTGGCATGGTTGATGACTCCTTCCTTGAAATGTTTTCTTCTTTGGGATTCAGGGACACAGTAAGCCTGGTTTTCCCCACCTGTTGGGCCCCTCCTGCTCAGTCTTGTTGCTGGCTTATCTCCTCTCTATCAGAACTCAGAAAGTAAAGAGTCCTCCAGGACTCAGTCTTTGTCCTGTTGTTTTCTTTATCTATATTCTCCTCCTACCTGATCCTACCCACTCTCATTGCTTCAGATAACAATGTTGGTGAATCCTCAAATTTATTTTTCCATCCCAATCTCTTCTCTTGGCTCCTTACTCAGATATTGAACTCATTGCTGGGCGTTGCTACAGGGTTGTCTAATGGACATCTGATATATAACATGCCCAAATGAAACTATTAATTCCTCTTTTCCAAAGTTGCGCCCCCCTACCCCCATCCCAAATAAGTGGCTGCCATCCATTCTAGGCTGCAGCCCGCGAGTCATCCTGGATTGCTTTCTTACCTTTAGTCCCTGTTAGTGAAAGTCCCTATAATCTATCTTTGCATTATTTCTTCCTGGCTCTATTTTCATTCCTCTTTAAGTCTTCCTGACTGATTTTTCTAAAGCATAAATCAGATCTCACTACCCTTGCTCTAAAACTTCCATTTGCACTTAGAATAAAATGCATCTCTTTGACGTGACTTAGAAGGCCTCAATGATCTCGTTCTTTCCTATCTCTGAGACCTCGTATTTGATTTTCTTCCTTGCTTTCTTCACTATAGCCACATTAGGTTTCTTTGACCTTGAACATGCCAAGTTCATTCCAGTATCAGTGCCTTTGAACTAGTTTTTTTCTTCACTGATAATGTTCTTTGCATGGTCTTTACATGGGTGCTACCTTCTCATCATACATAGTAGTAGGTATCAATAGAATTGTCCATATTTATTTTAGGATTCTTAATTAAAATGATCTCTTGAATTGCTCTGTATTTTATTTTTATGACTGTTAGGAAGTAGAAATCTTACTTAATTTTCCTTCCAAAATGTAGCCAATTTATTTATTTAATAGACAACTATTTTCTCCATTCATTTCAAGTGCCAGTTGTGGACACCTAGGCTGCTTGTCATTTCTCATGAAAGATTTGGTGAATGTACTTAACCCATATGTGAATTTCACAGGGTAGGGAGCAAGTCCTACAGATTGTGGGTAAAGTTTTTTTATTTGGTTAAAGAGTACTCTGCCTCTGATAATTTTCTAGCCCTTTCAGTTCTAAATTTTGTGATTCTAGGCTTGGACTTCTTGCATGCTTTCCCTCATGTTTTTGAATGCACTCTACCCCTATCCACTAATATTCAAGATATTTTATAGTTTCCATACTATGTTTTTGGCTTTAAAAATTAGAGTGTAGGAATTCAAACCATTTCTGGGTGTTTCTTTTTCTGGGAAAGCATTTGTTAACATAAGATACTTAGTGTTTGTTGTTAGCTATTTGAGGCTTTAAATTTTCCTCCCATCCACCATTATTCCCTTTTTACCTCAGCTGCTACATTTCTTTTTTGATATATGACCAGACAAAAATGTTGGTAATAGTGAGTACCCTGGGAGTATTCTGGAGTCATTCAAGCTTTACTCTTTTTCTGTTATTAGTACTAGAAATTTCTGATCCTTGGAAGCAAACTGAAATGAAGAAATAGCAATGTTTGCTCAAGGTCTTTTAAAAAATTTTTTTCAAGTAGCTGTGCTGAATTTGTACCTTATTTGGACAATTTCCCCATTGAAAGACTCAGAATACTCTGCTATGTGACCCCTCTCTTGTCCTCTAAGAAAAAGGGCTAATCATCTTAAATGGAAATAGCAAGCCTATTATGTAGGAAGTGTAGCTATAAAGCAGAATGTCATTTTGATAACAGTAAGCAAGAATACTCCTGAACAGAGGCTGGCTTCCCTATTTCCAGTGCTAAATAAATAATGCATTTTCAAAACCTGTATCTTGGGATGCAAACCTAGCTTATGGTTAAAAAAATAAAAAAATAAAAAGGCATTTCAACTCTATTATTGGCCTCTGGATTGTTTCTGTTTTCAACAAATTCTGAAATTGCAGTCAATTAGGTACTTTTTCTTGTTACAGCTTGGAAACCAGAAGGAAGCTTTATAAATTCAAACAGAGAAATTTGAGCTAAAAATGTCTTTAAAACACTTCTTTGCACATTTTCTCTTTAGAATTATAAAGTACATTAATTTCTGACTTAATTATGAGATGTTTTAGGCTTAGCCTTATGTAAAGTTAATAAAAGACATGTTTTATTTTGAATCCATATGTATTTTAAAATTTAGTAAGTTTAATAATTTGCATTTTCCTGCATAATTGGTAGACTTATCAGAATGGGACTTGTTAATCCTGGATTTCTATACCTTCTCCTTGACTATCAGTTCATTTTTAAGATTTAATTCCTTGTTGATAATCTATTATAGTGAAACATTTTTTAAAAATTTATTTTTTATTTTTGGACTTACTGGGGTGACATCTGTTAGCAAGGATTACATAGTCTCAGGCATACAATTCTACAGTGCATTGTCAGCTTGTTGTATAATAAGTTCACCACCCAGTGTGACTTCTCTTTCCATCACCTTATATTTAGCTTCCCCACCTCCTCTCCCACCCCCTCCCCTTTCTCCCCTTCCCTCCCGACTTGTCCCCAAATAAACATTAAACCATTGATTGTGTCCATGGGTTATTTGTTTGTTCATTTTTTTCTTTGTTGCTTTCAGTTTTATATTCTGCATATGAGTGAAGTCATACAGTTCCTTGTTTTTTCTGTCTGGCTTATTTCGCTAAGCATGATGATCTCCAGGTCCATCTACTTTGTTGCAAATGGCAGTATTTCATCTTTTCTTGCAGCTGAGTAATATTCCATTGTGTGTATGCACCACAGCTTCTTTATCCAGTCATCTGTCACAGGGCACTTTGGTTGTTTCCAAGTTTTGGCTACTGTGAACAGCGCTGTGATGAACATTGGGGTACATAAGTCTTTGCGGACAAAGGTTTTCAAGTTCTTTGGGTAGATCCCCAGAAGGGGGATTGCTGGGTCAAATGGTAACTCCATTCCCAATTTTCTGAGGAACCTCCACACTGCCTTCCACAGTGGTTGTACCAGTTTGCACTCCCACCAGCAGTGTACCAGAGTCCCTTTTTCTCCACATCCTCTCCAGCACTTGTTATTCCTGCCATTCTGACAGGTGTGAGGTGGTATCTCATTGTGGTTTTGATTTGCATTTCCCTGATAGCTAATGAGGATGAGCATTTTTTCATATGTCTGCTGGCCATTTGTATTTCTTCGTGGGAGAAGTGTCTGTTTAGTTCTTCTGCCCATTTTTCAATTGGGTTGTTTGTTTTTTGTTAAGTCTTATTAGTTCTTTATATATTTTAGATATTAGACCCTTATCTGATGCGTTATTTGCAAATATTTTCTCCCACTCAGTTGGCTGTCTCTTTGCCTTGTTGATGGTTTCTTTTGCTGTGCAGAAGCTTTTTAGTTTGATATAATCCCATTCATTTATTTGTGCTTTTACTTCCCTTGCCTTTGAGGTCAGGTTCATGAAGTCTTCCTTGAGTTCTAGGTCTATAGGTTTAGTACCGATGTCTTCTTCTATACAGTTTATTGTTGCAGGTCTTTTTGGGTTTCTGATGAGTAAAACTCCTATTTCAATATCTTCATTTTGGAATAGATGTTTCTAATCCTGTAAATATCAACCTGGGAAACCAGTGCTCATGTTTGAAACATTCAGTAAGCAGGAGATTTTGTGGATACTGTTGGTACCCTGCCAAGATCCCCTTTACCAATGAATTTAAATCTCTAGTTTAAACTCTGCTTCTAGAAAATCTGATCTATGATGGTTGGTATCAGAAGAAGGATCCCAGGAAGCAGACTCTAAGAACTTCTGAAGTTGGATTACTTCCAAGGTGGCTGGCAATGAGTTTCTATCACTGATGGTGGGTGAGGCACTTGGAATCTCTAGATATAGCAGCAGGGCAATTGGTAAACCTTTTACCTGTGGTGAATTGGGGTGGGATACAGGTGGAAGGAGATGCACTGGCTTGTACAGTATCTCTGGCATTTGAGAGGTTCAGGAGCAATAGTGTTATAGAGACAAAATTGGGTGCTTGTTGCTGAATGCCCTTCCTGCTCATGGCAATCAATCACCGACTCAGATAAAACTGTGGGAAGGAGTTGAAGACTAGGCACCGGATTTAACTGTAAGAGTGACAGAACTTTGGAGAAGGCTGGATTCTCAGCCTCAGGAAGACATCTATGGTAAAGTCAGGTCCCTGATAGGAGGTAGTAGGACTGAGTTTTGGAACAGAAATGACTGGGTAGATGTACTCAAGTGCCTGAAATTCCCAGGTTCCTTTAAACTCTTGGAACTACAGTATTTCCCCTTGTCTGAAGGCAGAGTCCTCCTGGTTGCTCTAATACTATGAAGGAGCCACATATGATAGAAGTGCCTGTAGGACAATACTGGCCCTCTTAGGAGCTTCCCTCTCTTCCCAGAATAGTAATTTAAGATTAGTCTCAGCTGACCTAACAGGAAAAGCCTAGGCTTACAGAATGGGAGGTGTTCTATTCAGAAGGAGCTGAAGGACCTTTCAAAAAGCAAAGGGTGTGCCAGGGAGTGAATACTGAAGTACTTAAGAGAGATGGAACTTAAAGCTGAGTAAGGGAGATTTTCTTGAAAACTATGAGTAATCTCTAGATACAGGTTAACACCCAGGCAAAGACTCTAGAGATAGTTTTAATATTCTACTGGACTGGGTCTTGGGAATTAGAAAAAATGATAGTCCCCATTATATTGGGTAGAGATGCTGAAACTGCTGTGGCTGACTATGGAAAAGTTGTAATGAAGCCAGTGACTTTACGGGAAGTCTCCTGCAATCAGCTGGTGAAGATGGGAAAACCTGAGCTTGGCTCATGGATGGGTAGGCTTCTATATTGGTGTAAGTGAAAATTTGCTGCTGTTGCACTTACTCCCATACAGAAATGGTTTTGAAAGACAGTGGTGTGAGGAAATACTACCTATGGGCACATCTTTGGGCAGTGCACTTGGTCATCCACTGGAAGGAGAAGTGGCCTTAGGCAAAGATAATGTGGGTTCAGGAGCAGTGACAAATGGCATAGCTGATTGGCCAGGGGCCTATAGTAAACAAGATTGAAAGGTAGAAAACAAGACACTTTTGCATAAAGGCATGTCTGTGGATATATGAGAATAGACGTGAATTGTGAATATTGTTGTATCATATGCTAGTATGTAACAGAAAGAATTACTCACCACGTGGACAGAATGACGGCCATTTGGTGTTAGCCAGCCTTTATTCTCGGCCACCCCAGTGCTCATGAATGGAGTAATTATGTTGGGAGATAAGAAGGCTCTGTATGGACCCATTAGCATGGGGTCTCCCTAGTACCTAGCTGGTTATGAATGGTTGGCATATTAACAAGAGTCTGATGCTGAGCTCCTGATATGGCACTTTTCTTCAAGGTTAAACAACCAGGCACTTGGTGGCTAATTGGTTAAACTGAACATTTTCTACCCTGGAAAAGGCAACAGTTCACCTTGACTGAGATAGATAAATGTTCTGATTATGGGTTTGTCTTCTACCTTCAAGGCCTCCGTCAACAGCACTGTCCAAGGGCTTATGGAATGTTTGACTCACTGGCATGGGATCCTACATAACATCACACAGGACTGAGAGATGCACTTCACAGAAAAAGAGGTATGGCAGGAGGCATATGACCACGAGATCCACTTTATCCCATAGCATTCAGAAGCTGCTTGACTAAAATGTCAGTTGAGTCCTCCAGGAAACAAATGCTGAGATAAAGCAGGAGTGCAAGAGAGTATTGGAAGCGTGGTCCCTTTGACAGAATAAAAGGGAATGAAGCAGAATTGCACAGGTAGATGGAAAGTTTCTTGTTTGGATTAAAAAAAATCCATATATTGCTGTTTGGGAATACTTCAATAAATGTCTAGCTCTCTGCAGATAGATCTCTTTTAAAATTAGATGATCTGTTTGAATGCTTAAAAAATAATACTGGTAGGCATTTGACCGATGGAATAATATCTAAAAATTTTAAGTGAGTGACAGAATAAACATACCATTAAAAGCATGAAAGGCAACTCCCAGAAGAAATGCTTCAATCAGATGAAAGTGTTTGATTCTGAGAAGTTGAATCGACTTTTGGGAGGGGTGAGAGAAATAATTGTTATATTTCATTATGAGCCTTTTAGTGTGCTTGTTCTTCAGCTATATGTTTGTGTTACATTGATAAAATACTAATTAATTAAATCAGTTCTCCAAGCAATTCATTTGAGGAAGGTAATTTTTTATGATCATCTCAGACTTATTCCTAGACTTATTAATGGCAATGGAATCCAGTCGTTGGAGTGGTTTTAGGCCCTATCTTCTTTGCAGAACTGGATCTTCTGGGCATCTGAGGTACTGACAGAAGGTAGGGTGAGTATTCAAGTGGGGTTTTGAAAGATGTTGGTGAAGGGCTGAATGTTTGAAAGTGGCCTGTGAACTGAGAATGGCATATCCAGCAATCTTCACAAAGTGCTGCTATGTGTTCTTAGAATCTATACCCACAACTGTGTCTGTGACACAGAGAGTCTGGTGTTCATTTTCATCACCTCCCTAGAGACTTGAAATATAGTAAGCAATTAATAGATAATTGTTGAATGAGATTGAATTATGATAAATGCTAAGGAGTAAAATCTACCTTGAGTATTTATTTTGCCTTTTTAGTGTCACTTTGACCTCTTTAAAAATTAATTTAGTTATCCTATTGCATATATATCATACTAAAATATCTAGTTAATCCAATCCAATCCAATTATATAACAGTCATGGAAAAAGAGGAAAGTCCTTTCAACAAAGAGCGCAGTACATACGTGGCTTGATATAGAAACACTTAGTTTTAAAAGCCTCTGCGTATGGGTTGCTTGCTTGCAGGCAATTATGATTATACAGTTTTGAGTGACATTTTCTTCAACAAGTTCAAATCACTTTCTACACTTCAATTTCTCACAACAGAGTGACAAAGGTAATCTATCCCCGGAATTCTTATGCATGTTTTACAGATGGGAAAATAGGCAGAGGGAGCCCACAGTGCTGTGGTGAAATGCAAGTGGAGTTTAGAGTCAAAGGTTGGTCTTCATTCTCCACATCCTTGCTCTACCTGCAAGAGAATTTTCTCAGGCCCCTACCCAGGATCTTCTTTCTGTTCCTGAGGAAGTGATCTTCAATATTAATACTTTCTATAATTGTTTCCAGATTTTCAGTTGATGTTTTATGTTTTCTTCATTTTTTTCCTTTGCATTTTTTTCTTGGCCTATGTTTTTTTTTTTTTTTTTCACTTTGTACATTTTATTCCTGGTACACTGGGACATTTACTTCTCATCCTGTCCCTTTTCTCTAATCTAAAGGTTATATTTTATTCAGATTTTTGATCGACTAAGAATCTCTTCCTTTAAATTAGGCCCAGAGTCATAAAATTATAATTGAATTGTCAACATTTACAATGGTCTTACATTATTATTCTGAGAAAGGATAAAGGACAATAGGTAGGTGACTCCCAAATGAAAGATGAGATACTAAGTTTAAAAAAAAAAAAAACAACAACTGGCATTTGGGAGGACTTCCGACACAGAGAAGGAATATATCTGAAATCTCTCAGGAGACTCATATGAAAAAGACCCAGCTTCCTTTGGATTCAAAAAGCAGAGTGAAATCATTCTTGCATTGAAATGAAGCAGGAGTGAACCATCAAGGGATGACAGATCTGCCCAATTGTGGTTTATATCTGAGGGTTCCCCGAATTATAACAAAGTAGATTGTAATCTAAATAGCCGATCAAATGTAGCACTGGAGGATATATTTAGATAAATGGGGAAAGGGAAGCCCTCCTTGGATGGGTAGGCCCTGTGGTATGGCAGTTGAAAGACACCAAAGTTGTGAATTCCTTGGAGAGTTAAAGATAAAGCATGTAAAGGAGTAGCCTGAACTTCCCGAGACCTGTTTTGTCTCAAGAATCTATTGATGCTGCACTATAATTGGCAACAGGTGACTCTGCGTAGAACTTAATTGTATCATCTTTTCTTGATGTGGCCGATGACAGTTTTCAAATTGGCTAGTGGAAACAGGAATCAAGGATGAGGGTGGGATGCATATGGACAACTTTCCACCTAGAGTGGGCACTGTTTTGTGGAGGTCCTTCTATTTGAGTATTATGCTGAATCATATATTTGATACATATTTCTGTTATAACAAAGGTCTAACGTCATAATAGCCTGATAAATCTTGTCTCAAGGGATTGGTGATATTCCTGAATAGAGTAAGAATACTTTCCAAACAACATCTGAATAGGATCCTCTGAAGATTTGCAGATATGACTGTAAAAGAGAAGAATGTAGAATTCTTCTAACACCCAGAGAGAGTTAAGGTTAGCTTCCATTTACAATGGAATATTTTTATGTAAATATATTGATTAATTTGTTATCCTAATGGGACAATGGCTTATACTATCTCTAAGACTTAGCTTAAAAATCTCACCTTGCATGACTCCCTTCCCTAGCTTGTTTCCTTTCCCCGCCCTCCTACTATTTGTTGCTTGTAATACTTCCTAGTAAGTCGCTTTCACATGAATCCACATCTCAGCCTCTGCCTCTGGGGAATCCAACCTCAGACACTTAACCAGATGGAGTTAGAGTTAGAATGACAGAAACTGGCATATAGTGGTATTATAATTCTTAATAAGTTTGTGTTCTCTGGCTTTCCTCTTATCACCGTTCCTGCTTCCTTTTTCTATAAAAATTGCTCAGTGATCCTCTGTAGGTTTTTAAGAGAAGTATATACATTGTTAAAAATTTGTAGTCTAAGTAAACCTCCAGTTTTGATTACTAGTAAGTTATTTGATAATAAATAAGAGTTATTTTTATACTTGGGAAGAGAATTCCTCTTTAGCATTCAGATGAATGGATTTGCTTTGTAAACAAATTACTTTCTATAGTACAATTTATTTCATTGTGTTGGAAATGGCACTAAAAGTACATCTGGTATCTGCATAAATCTGTAAGAAGAGGGAAAAGGAAAAATGAGTGGTGGGGGAAGGCTGCTAATAGTTATTGAGAATTTACCATATCCAAGAACTATGTATATATATGAGGGCTGTCCAGAAAATATCCAGCCACATAATATGCAAAAATAGAGGCATATATGGCTGGATTTTTTCTGGACAGCCCTTCCATGTAATCTGAAGAGGGACAGGTTAAAGACATCGTGCCAAAGACACACAATTAGTGAATAGCAAGCCAGGAATTTAAATTAGAACAGAACAGAAAATGGAAATGAGTAAAATTAAGCTCTTATGTGGTTTTATTCTTACATGTTATGACAATTCTGCCTCTCTTATCTTCATGCAAGCATGTCAGTCTTCTTGGGTTAATTGCCACTAGCTCAGTTTTTCCCATTCTTACATCCAAGGGCCTGCGTGAGGTTTCAGTGGACTGTTGCTACCTGTTCTGTTTACTCCCTTTTGCATGGGAGGACAAGCATTATCTCTTTTTGGTGTTTGGTGGTATGTTTCTGTCTCTAGAACACAGCTGTGGTTCTCCAATTGTTCCATAAAGTCAAATATTTTTATTATGGTCTTATGAATGCTCCATCAATTGAAGGAAAGTCCTCCTTTTGCCAATTGTTGTTGTAGCTCATTTGCTTTGGCACATGCTTTTGGCTTAGGAGGGTAAGCCAGTTTGATTTTGAGCCAGGCACAAGCCATACTTAGGCCTCTGACAGCCTCTCAGCTCTTCATTCCCTCCTGACTCTGCTGGAGGAACATGGACTGATCTATGTGCTTTCTCCTGTATTTGAACTCTTACCGGTCTTTATCTATCCAGTCTAACTGACGAATGCACCTCCCAGCCCCACTTAGATACTTTGCTGAATGTCTTCGGTATCTGTAGATGGCCCTGCTCTATATTTTCCTGTTGTGAATACTGATATGTTGTTATTATTTATTGCCCTCAGACATTCTATCACTTGGTCAAACCTCCAATTTCCTTGTGGCTTTCTGTTATTTAGATAATTTTGTGTTTATTTAAAAGTGAAATATCAAATAGTTCGGAGCTTAGAACTGCGAGCAACGTTAGAAGGTCATCTAATCCAATCATCTCTATTTAATTTGTCCAATTCATGATGTAAATCTTTTCATAATTACAAAAGTCACATAATTTTTAGTTCAGAAAATTTTGAAGACAGGAGGAAACAAAACAAAAATCACATGGAATATAACTATGTAATGGTAACTGCTGCTAATATTTCTATGTACCTATTTAAAAGAAATATTATTTATGCCTATCATTTAAAAATACAGTATCAATTTTATTTCCTTCATAGATGTTTTCTTTCAAGATATTTTAATTATGTAATCAATAGATGCTTATTCATTGTTAAAAACAATATAAAATTAAAAGTTTTCCTTGACCCCTCTTCCCTGTTTATCTCCCCAATCTATTTTCTAATCAGATATAATCACTGTTAGCAATTTAGTGTGAATTTTTTCATGTCAATTTTTCTATATTTACACACACATATATACATGGGGAAATATTTCGGTTTGTTTTACATTGGGGGTGTCAAAAAGGGTATATATACCTTTTAAGAGATGTTATTAATGTATTACTTTTTAAAGTTGAATTGAATTACAGTAGCAATGTGTAGTATGAAATTCGCTCAAAAAGTAACACTAATCAAATAAATGCTTGTGTCACTATACAACAGGCAGGACAGTCAAAGAAAATGGCGAAAGCACTGTTGTCGTTTGAGGAGTGCAAGACCATTTGCCAGGACAATGGATAGGGTGAAGAGGTGCGGTTTAGTTTTCCCCAAGTTCTCCTGACTTAACTAACACCCCCTGACATCTGCCTCTGGGGGGCTGTAAAGGAAATGGTGTACCATAGAAAACCGGCTATGTTGGTGTACTTCAGGAAGAAATTGAAATAGCATGTGCAGCAATACATGTGAACACTGTGGTCAACATTGCTCAAGCAGTAGTTCACCGTAATCAGAAGTGTCTGGATGCTAATCTAAGCACTTTGAGCAACTCTTGTAATTGTAGAAGTCAAGCATGACTTGTATTCCTCTTTTGTTATTGGTATATATTAACTAGTACATTTTTAATACAGTTTTTTCCTTTCTTAAAATGTGTATACATTTTTTGGCACCCTCTGTTTATATGTTTACCTTAATTATATCATTATCTGTGTGCTGGTCTAAAAATTACATTCTTAATACTATGCTGTAGACACTTATCCATGCCAGTCAGGATTCTGAAGGAAAACAAATGGTTCAACTCAAACAGTAATTTGAGGTGAGTTTGATAAACTGAACTTCATGGCCAGGGTGTAGGGAAACCATAGAGGACAGGACAGTACCCTGAGATTAGAAATAATGAGTACACTATTATAACTTCTAGACCAGATAGAGGGAAGCACAGGGAAGAGTTCCTAGAGGTACACAGAAGGAGAGAAGAGGGAGGAAGGTGGGGCAGGGGAAGAGAGAGAAAAATAGAGAGCAGAGGGAGAGAGAAAGGGAGAGAGAGAAGGAGAGAGAGAAGGAGAGAGGAAGGGGGAAGAGAGAGAGTGGAGAGAGAGGAGAGGAGAGGGAGAGAGAGTTGTGGAATGGACTGCTTGACAGGGCTGAGACCTTTAGTGGAGACAGGCAGTCCATCTGTACCAATCCCACAGGAAGGGAACTGGGGGAGAGGAATCCTTCCCTTTATGTCTTTCTCTCTATTGTGGATTAAATGTTTTTGTATCCCTCAAATTCATATGTTGAATCTCCAACCTCCAATATGATGACACTTGGAGATGGGCCTTTGGGTGGAAATAGGATTAGATGAGGTCATGATGGTGGGGCCTCATGATGGAATTAGCTTGGTTTCTTTTCTCAGGCATGCACTGAGAACAGGCCATGTGAGCACACAGTGAGAAGGTAGCCATCTGCAAGCCAGGAAGAGTCCTCACCAGAAACCAAACCCTGTCAGAATCTTGATCTTGGACTTTCCAGCCTCCTCCAGAACTGAGAGAAATAAATCTGCTGTTTAAGCCACCCAGTCTGGGGTATTTCATTATGCAGCTGACAAATATACCCTCTCTGATCTTGGTGGGAGATTCTCATTGGCTCAACCGAACAGGAAGCTAGGGAGTAAGAGAATATATGTTGATGTAGTCCATATATGTCAGCCTCCTAAAGTATAGTGCTGGCATATTAATGTAGATTTAATTCTTTAAATAACTTTCAGTGCCTCTAATCAGGCATTATTCTAGGGGTGAAAGAATAAGATAAAAAAGTCACTGACCTTCAGTAGCTCACATTCATTCTATTGCAGGTAGTGTCCCATGTAGTGCAGGGTATTTCTTAGCTTGCATGCACCAGAATTTATTAACAATTCCTTACTGATGTGAATTTGATGCTTTAATTTTACCTTATTTAAGCAGTACTGCATGAATGTTCTTGTTTATGCGACTTTCTGTACATGTAATAATATTTCTTTCAATAGATACTAACAAATAGAACTGCTGAATTAAAGAAAATATGAATATTTAATGTTAAATAGGCTGATCTAAACTATGCTTCTACTAATGAGGTATAAAAATGCATATTTCTCTTCCCTTGAGAGCAGTTATTGTCATTCTCTCTTCTCAGTTTTACCAATCTATTGGGGAGGTAGGGCAGAGACAGTAGGCCATTGTTCTTTGAGTTTGAATCTTCACGTATTCTTCATGAGTCTGACATATTCATGTATTTATGGCTGTTTGTGTTTCCTCTTTTGTGAACTGCCTTGCTTGCTCACATCCTTTGGCTATGTGTTTTTAGGTTCACTATCTTGTAAATTTATTTCTAAGAATTCTTTATATATGTTGTATTATTTTAAAGTCTTGTTCTGTTTGCTTCAGTAACACTATTTCCTCAGGTATTAGGTTGTGCAAGTACTTGGGGCCTCTTGGTCATGATGCTGTGTGCCTCTATTGATTGTGCTCACCTTGTGATGAAGATTCCCTCTTCACACCCCAGTGAATGTTTCACCTCTCTGTGACACTCTAGAGCCAACGACTGGGATCTATGTTGGGAGGTAGAATATACCAGTAGTTATTTTCCTGGGGATGCAATCCTCCTGTTTTTCTAGCATGTTGCCAGTCACCTTGGGCACTGCTCTAATAACCTGGCTTAGGTGCCCCACCTCATTGCTTCAGTCCGGGGCTGGATGCCTTGGCTGCTGAGGCTGGTCATGGAGATATCAGTGAGGGTCGGGCCATCTGGTTGCTCATGCTGTGGGTTCCTAACCAGCCATGTTGCCAGCTTCCCAGGGACCCTTCTTTTCTCTTCCCTGCCTCTCTGAGCTAGGCCTTTCTTGGAGTCACTCCCACCTTCCACAGCTGTCCTTTCCTTGTAATGTGTTATGGGCCAGGTCTTCTCATTTCCCTTTAATCCCATTTGCTTTCTGTCTTTCAGAAATTTATGTGTCCAAGAATACCCTTTCTTGAGTCTCAGAATTCAAATATTCTGTTATTATCAGAGGGAGAAGGCTGGAGCATGAACTTGCACAGGGGTGCCTAAACTTTCCGTACAGGGACAGGTAGGAAGTATTTGAGGTCATGCAGGTCAGATGGTTTCTGTCATAGCTAGTCAGCTCTGCCTTTGTGGTACAGAAGCAGGCATAGGTGACGAGTGACGAATAGACACGGCCGTGTTCCAATCCAACTGAGTTGCAAAACAGGCATTCAACAGGATTTGCAGGGCCCTGTTTGCAGACACCTGACCTAGATGCCTTCTACCTTTAGTAACAAATAAAGAATCTGAGGCCTAGAGGAGGTTGTGCGATTTGCCAAGAGCTACCCAACTAGTGATTGGAAGAACTAGATTGATTACCTGCCCACTTATTTGTGATCTTTCCTCTACTTGGCTCTTTTTACAGTGTAAAAGAGACTCCTAAACATAATCTAAGTTCTCCTAGAGCATTGGAAACGAAGAAGTTACTTCCAACTTTTAATTTTTTTGTTATGTGACTTGAAGGCAAATAAAGCCCAAGCCGGTCGCCTAACTCTGGAGCTCCTGGGAAATCAGAGAGCGGAGGCGCTGGTTGGGTTGTTGGCATCAGAACCAAGGGACTGTTGTCCACATTCCAGTCTTTCCTTTTATGAGCTGCAGAGAAATTTAGCAAGATAAATGGAACATAAAGTATTTGAGCTCTTCAGAGACAAGGTTCTAATTTAACCATAAATATTATTCCTCAATTTTAGTCAGTGTGGCTCAACAGAGATAGAATTTGATATAGTGAAAGCTGTTCCTCTTTTTGTCGAGCTTTTGGGCAATAGGAAAGAGATCAAACATGCAATTTGGATTGTGGTTTGACTCTGTATTTTGCCACTTACAAGCTGTGTGACCTTGAAAAAATTATTTAACCTCCCTATTTGTCGTTTGATGCATACTAAAATGAGAATTATAATGCCCATCTCAAAGGGTTGTTTTGAAGACTGAGATAATGTATAAGAAGGTAATTTATACATTGAAAAGCATTGTAAAATGGTAAGTTATTAGTACATGAATGGAGAATACAAGCCTAAATACAAATAAGAAATTAGTGCCAATTGCTGTGATTTGTTATTTGAAATGCAGGGAATGAGGGGATATAACTGAAACAGTACACTAGGAAGATGTTAACTAGCAAGGCTGTAGACATTTAGTAGAAAACTGAACGGTATTCATTGTCATTTAAATTTTATTGTTCCCAGGAATTTTATTTTAAGTTAGCACATCTACTTTTAATCTTCTTATTAATACAATTATCCAGGAAAATAAATTAAATCTTCTTTTAATTGGGTGTGTATAAGTGAAGTTTCCCACTTAAAAATGCACCTGTATAAAATACAGTACTACTTTAGTTCTGAGGAATGCAATAGTGAAGTGAATTTCACCTGTTTGTTTAATAAAGTCATTCTTCATGCTCCTTCATTCATTCAAAATGGGATAGTAGGACATCAGGGTCAGAGGGTAGCCTCTGGGTCTGGATTATCTGACCTGAATTCCAGCTTTGACATTTACCAACTACATCACTTGGACATTTTATCAACTATGCTACTCTCTTTTTCTCACTTCCTTCATAAAATTGGGGTAATAATAGTCCATACTGTTTTTTTATAGCTTGTTTTAAGAATTAACTGTATTAGTGCATATAAAGTATTGAGAGCAGTACTTGGCATATGATAAGGGCTCATAAAATGTTAGATATTATCATTTATTGCTATCACTATGCTAAGCATGGTGCTAGGTTTTAAAAGAGTATTGTACTCTGAGTGATGTGGTGAGAATTGGAATCATATCGAGGCAAAGCACAGAAATACTTAATGAAACTGATGCTTAATTTTAAGAAAACCTTTTCAAGAAGCCTTCAAAACCTGTGTTATGGTTTGCATTTCCTATTATGGCTAAGGAAACCCAAACAGCATTACTGATGAGTAGTGAAGCCTGTTTTTGACCTCAAAAATCTGTCTTTCTCTGTGCTAGGCCATTACCAGGGCTGTTCTATGGAGATACCTGGCAGCCCAATGTGATAAGAAGAAATAAAACATGGCACTAGCTATGTAATATAAAGTACATTGCCGGTGCTAATAGCTGTATTATCTCACTATCATGGAATGCTACATTTTGAACCTGAACCTGGATATTAGCTCACTTGACACATGGTAATACATTGAGTACTAATGCTGATATATCCTGCCTGTCTCCAGTGCGAGCTCCCAGATCTAAAATGAAACAAAAGAGAATAAATCAGCATTTATTGGCCCCTTTGTATCCCAGGAGAGGATCCCTCTGTTCATGCAAGCTGCTGAAAACACCAACTCAGATGCACTTTCCTGAGGAATAAGGGAGATTCAGCACCTGTACACAAATCCTTTGATCTCATGGGTATTCTTGCATCATTCGTTCGGTTGTTCAGTGGTAAAACAAAATGAAAGTAATGAAGCTTAAGTTCAATTGTTCTCACCACTCGCTGCCCCTGAACCATCTTTGGCTGAGTTTCTCCTACTTTAGTGTCTATGATTGCACTGAGCTGAGGCCTTCACAAGACTCCACTGCCACAAAGTTGTGACTTTTGCTGCTGGCAAGGAGTCCAGAAGGACCTTCTCACTGAGGGGAAGTAGAATGGACTCTATAGAAAACCTGGCACTCCCCACACTTCACGTTTCTGTTTGGAACTTTCTCTGTGGACCATTCTTAATGATCTGAGAATGTTATCCTGCAACCTGGGTCAAATTATAAAGAGATCAACTAAATTATTCTAAAATATTAATATTTATAAATTAAGGAGAGGTTTTTTTCAGTTATGGCAGGATGAAGATGGTGGTAGTTTCTTTCTGCAAAAGCAAGTGCAAAAATTGGTAAAATTGTCAAAAATAACCATTTAACGGCACTAGAAACTGACCTGAGGCAGATAACAAAGTGAGAAGAATTTGAAGATGAGAGAATTTTAGGTATGAACAGCAGGCTTATGTGGCCTCTTATACCGAGCTCTTCTCATACTACTACGGTTGTCAGATAAACTACAGGATACCCAGTTAAGTTTGAATTTCAGATAAACAACAAATTATAGTTTAGTATAAGTACGCACAAAATACTGCATGAGACATACTTATACTAAAAATATTACTCATTTCAAATTTAATTGGACATCCTGTATTATTAATTTTTGATAAATCAGGCAGTCTCCCTTCTCCATCCACCCCCACCTCCTATCCCAATAGCTGAATCAGTAAGAATGTGGGACTGGGTGGGAAAAGCAATAGCTTTGCTGCCAGAGGGGTGGCTATGACTTGGGGTGGGAGGTGAGAATGGAAACTTGTGGCTTTGTCAGCTAAAAGTGATGAAGTTGGTTACGGACAGGAAAAGTCATCTGCTTTCCTCATTTGAAGTTTTAATTCTTATAGGGATGAGTGTTAGGCCAGCCAGAAACTTAATTGAGAAATCCTAGAAATGAGATCAGCTTTTCAAACATTTCTTGCTGAATGGAAAACTACACAGATGCATGGAGAAGGCTTGAAAAAGCTGAGGGAAAGCTAAATACCACTCCCAAAATCTAATTGATTAAAAATCTGAATACATTCCCAGGCTGCACAATTATCAATCAGCAGAGGGTATAAGCATTATGAGCTTAAGATGTTTGCATCCAACCTCTACTCAAAGTATTGACTAAGCTGTGTAGAGACAGGGAAAACAACTGAGAAGTCAGGGTGGAAAAAAAAAAAAGTTAAAAAATCTTTTCAGAGATGTCAGTGACTGTACACTGCACGGAAGACAGATTCTATAGTTTAAGTCCAGGCAAGTTTCAAAGAAATAAAAAGTCCTCAGAAAAGTGAAACAGAACCAGCGTTGTCATATTTAAAATGTCTAGTTTTCAATAAAAAATTATCAGACATATAAGAAAACAGGAAAGTGTGATCAATATTCAGAAAATAACAGCAGTCATTAGAAATGGACCACACTTGGGCCCAAAGACCTGAGAGCAGGTGTTATAAATATGTTCAAACCCTAAAGAAAATCATGTTCAATTTTTTTAAAAAAACCTGGCAATGACAGCAAACAAAAAATCTCAATGGAGAAATGAAAACTATCAATAATATTAAAAAAAGGGTAATCTAGCATTGAAGAGTTAACTAAATTAAAACTTCAGTAGATGGGCTCAAAAGCAGATTTAAGATGGCAGAAAAAAGAACTGATCCTGAAGATAGAAATTATCCAATTCAAAGAACAGAGAGAAGAAATGAGATCAAAGAACAGAGCTTCAGGGAGTTATGGAAGATATGTTTCAACATATGAGGTTGGACAATTAATTTTGCAAACTCATCCTAGAAAAAGTGCTATATACCTCATTGTTGAATATCACTGTGGTGACATTTGAAATACTCCTCTTAGGAAGCTATGCACCAATGCCAGCACCTAGTCCACCTTTCAAAGCAGTTTTGGAACTCTTTTTCTGGAATGACCATCAAAGCTATCATCGTACCCAAAATCTGACAGTTAAATTTGCAAACTTGCCACCAAGTGCTTACATTGGCCGCACTGTACAAACAACTCATAGTCCTTGGCAGGGTTCCCAAGGAGTGTAGTTTGCAGGTGACTGTAGTGATATTCAGCAATGAGGTATGTAGCACTTTCTCTAGGATTAGTTTGCAAAATTAATTGTCTGACTTCATATCTATAATGTGAATCACAGAGAAAGAGAAGAGAGAGAAAGGGGCAGGAAAATATTTGAAGAAATAGTGGTCTAAATTTTCCCCAAATTTGATGAAAACCTGTAATCTACACATTCAAGAAGTTCAATAAACTCCAAGAAGAATAAACACAAAGAGAAATACAGTCACCTCAGAGTAAAATTGCTGAAAGACAAAGATCAAGTCTTGAAAGCAGCAAGAGAAAAATGACTCATCATTTACAGAAAACAACAATGTGGATAGTGTTTGACTTAACAGATTGTATTAGAGTCCAGAAGGCAGTGGAATGACAAGTTAAAATGCAGAAAGAAAAAAAGTGTCATTTAAGAATTCTTTGTCCTATAAAACTATTTTTCCAAAAAGGAGAATATAATAAAGCCATTCCCATATTAACAAAAATGGAGACTATATCTGTCACATAAGGTATACTAAAGAAAGTCCTTCAAGATGAAAGGATATGATAATAGGCAGTTACTTGGATCCACCAGAAGAAATGAAGAGCAGAAGAAATGATCAAGATGTGGATCAATAGAAAAGAGAGTATATATATGAGGGCTGTCTGGAAAGTATCCAGCCATGTTATATGAAAAAGAGGGGCATTTATCTGGACGACCCACGTGTGTTTTTTCTCTTTTCTCCTAATTTCTTTAAAAATACCAGTGCTTAAACAAACGTAAGACTGTACTCAGTTTATAATATATGTAGATTTAATATATCTGATGATCACTACATAAAAGATGGGGAAGAAAATGGGAATTATATTACATCAAATTTGCTATATTTTATCAAAATTAAGTCAGTATTAACATGAAGCATATTGTGATGAGTTAATAATGATGCATAGCAATTCCTAGATAAACAATTAATAAAAACAACTAAGAAAAGTTTAAACATCAACAGATGAATTAAAATAGTATACTAAAATATATATGTATACATATTTAACACAAAGTTAGGCAGTATAAAGGAACAGAATAAAGAGGACACAAGCCATATAGAAAACAAATCGTAAAAAGACATAAGTTCAATTACATCAATAATTAATAGGCAGAGATTGTCACACTTGAGGAAAAAGCTCTTACTATGTGCTATCTATAAGATAATGCACATTTGTTTAAAGACACAAAATTGGTTGAAAGTAAAGGAATGGAAAAGATACATTTGCAAGCAGTAGCCATAAGAGAGCTGGAGTTACTATATTAATTTCAGAAAAAAGATTTTAATAACAGAATATTATTATAAACAATGAGGAATATTTTTAATAATAAAGGGTAACCACACCAGGATGATATAACATTTATGTTATTATACATCTAACAACAGTATTAAAATACAGGAAGCAACAAAATGCAATTGAGAGGAGAAATTAACAGTTCATTAATTATATTTGGAAATTTCAGTACTCAAGTTAATAGAACTACTAGACAGAAAATCAATAAGAATATAGAAGAAAATCAATGTAAAAAAACTTGACTTATCTGACACATATATAGAATATATCCAACAAGAGCAGAATATATATTCTTGTGTGTCTCATCACTTTTTATTGGGTGGCTAAAGGTAAGGGTGAGGTGGAGCTCTTAGTTCTCTTGGTCCAGTCTCACTTCACCAGATGCTGGGTACCTGGATCTCAGGAGTGGGACTTTTTAAAAACATTCCTGTCCCCATATGGCAGCCAAACACTGCCTAGTCCTGTACATTTGGGGCAGGAGAGAGTTCCCTACTGCTCTCCCGGTGGTAGCTGATCTCTGTGTCAACACAGAGGTCTAGACCCTGGAGGGGTCTCCTGACCCCGAGTGACAGCAGCTATTGCTTTACTGCTCTGTAGGCAGCAGTGGCCCTTTGCTTGAGATGAGTGACAGGCAGACTGCCCCGTACTGTACCCCTATCCCAGCGGTAGATTGCTAGCCCTTGATACACGCAGTGGTGGGGGAGGGGCGTTTCCTGACTGCTCTCAGAGTTTATCTTTGCCTGGGCCTGGGGCAGGGTGGAAGGGAGGGCTTTCTGTACCTCAGCAAGCACCACTCGCTTCTATCGCTGAGCAGAGGCTGTGAATCTTTGCCTGGGCTCTCGGAGTGGGAACGCTTCCCGCCCCTTCCCCATGACCCACAGTACTTGATTCCCATTTCCAGACGGGTGTCTCTTCAAGAAGGGAAAGTGGGTGGGGCTTTGTGTGCCCGTGAGTGGGGTGGGGAGCTGGGGTGGAAAGAACTTGTGAGGAAGTACAGACTGCCTTATGTTGGGAGTTTTGAGGGTTTAAACATCACTCTAGCCCACACTTGCCTTAAAGAACTTCTTAAACTTTTGTTTTTCACTTACCCTCTTTCAAGGCGGTCACCTCTTCATGCCATTTTGCCACAGGTGGAGTGGTTCACGCATCTGGCCTTTCAAGGGGGTCTGCTGTCTTAAATTTACTTCACCTGTTTGCCTTGCTGCTTCAGCTCTCTGCTGGACTCAAAGCAAATCATGATGTTATTAATTATCCAGTTTTTTCTTGTTTTTAAGGTGGGTGTCACATTCCTTTGCAGCTTCCTACATTTAAGAGGAAGAGAAATAGAATCCCCCTTTCGTTAATCTTTCCCATTTTCAACCTTTTTTTTTTTTTTTTTGAGTCTCCTGTTCACAAAAGAAGTACTAACAGCAACTCCTCATAATTTCTGGGAGAAGATAACACTGGGTCTCTATGCACCCAACAAGAAACTGAACATTTCTCCTTCTTAAAAGTTGAGTGAGGAATGAAAGTTTCTAAAGTTCATATTCTCAAGTTTAGAATTTTAGTGTTAATACTAAATAGTTAAATAATTGCTTTTAAAAAGGGGGATCTTAAAAATGGAGGACCTGATTGCAGATTTTGACTGGCTTTTGTTTTGAATAATTATAGATTCTTAATAGTTGCTTAAGGTATACCACCTTGTGTAATATAGAACATACGTTTTTAAAATGTTACAACTTTCTGTATGACTTAGATATATTGACTATAAGCATTTGGAAAAGAATGGATGAAACAGCATTTAGAAGAGACTGTCTTTGGCTAGGGGAAGGGATTTTATTTGATCTTAATCAAATGACTTCAAAAATGAAATTAAAAGTTTCAGTTTTCCACTTTTTAATTCTCTTGGCAAGACATGACTAAAGGAAATCCAAGAAGAGTGTATTGAGTGGGATGATGTAATGTGAGATGCCAAGAACACTAATGAGTTAAGAAAAAAAAAAAGGAATCTGTTTTAAGTTAGAGCTATTCATATGTTGAGAAAAATACCTCATTTATTTTGATAAGAGAGAAATTTTGGATTTTATTTCTCTTAATAAAGAATGGATTAGATTTAGAAATCTGTATTTCCTCTGGGAGAACAGCCCTACTTAATAGTAAAGAAAGCAATTTACATGAACCTCTCACCCATTTGTAAAGCTTTAAGTGTCTATAGAAATAATGGTAAATCAATAAGCAAACAAAAAACTGACAGAATCAATTCTAAGAAGAATACATTTGGTTTAAATGCCTAAAAGACTTTGTGACTGTCTGAGGTACCATAGCACAGTAAGGAAATTGTCTTTGTAAATAAGAAATATTTATTGAAAACCAACTCACCATATCTCTAGCTCTTTAGTTTTTATGTCTGGGGCAATGTTACATCTGCACAAGACTCTCTCTGGGTAATGAGTATTTAAAGTTGAATTTTGAGGCTTTATTTAGATACATAATAAACACAGTCTTTGCCTAGGACCTTATTTTAAAAGTCATATGTCTCCTTTGCTGCTGAGGTTTTATGAAATCATCTACATTCCTACCTACAAATTCTAGGATCCTCCTTGAATGGGATTCTATTTTTTCATATGAAATTCAAATTTCAGTGTCCATAAATAAACTGTTATTGGAACACAGCCGCCGTATTTGTTTACCTGTCTCCTATGTCTGCTTTTGCATTACAAAGGCAAAGTTGAGTAGTCGTCATGGAAACCACTTGGCCCATAAAACTTCAAATATTTACTCCAGTTCCTTACAGAGTGTGCTGACCCTTACTATAGATGAATATCTTTCAAACTTTATTGTCCATATCAGTCACCCAGGGATATTATTAAAATGTAGATGCTAATCATTTGGTGAGTGGTATTCTGATAAGTGGTCAGTGAGAAGACCTGGGAAGGAGATGCAGTCTTCACCGTCACCTCTGCTGGAGGCTGCAGGCATTTCCTTTTTCGCTTCCATTGGTTTCTATTGCCTTATTGGTCGTTTGGATCCAGAGGAATGTGCTTCAGCCAGACAGATCTAGGCTGAGGGCAGCTGCAGAGGGAAGGAGGCAGCCAGCACTTTCTCCTCTGTCAGCCCAGCTAAGTGAGAGGGTTGGGGCCGGACTGAGTAGGGTGGCTGGGAGGGGGCACTGTGCAGGGGGAGCCAGATCCTATTCTGAAATATGTCTTCACCTGCTTAATATGCCATTTTTCACACTCCTTTCCTACCTGGCCTAAAATTCTCATTATTAAATTCACATGGGTATAGTATAGGATTCTCTTTGGTCTCCAGTTCAGTAATCTAGGCTGACATGGTGAGAACTCCTGATCCTCTTCCTGCCTCCCTGGCTTCTTCTCCTTTTCCTCTAGTCATTCAAACTTCTGCCTTATCCCTCTCCTCTTCTTTATATTCTCTTCCTAGGTGATGTCACCTGTTTCCATGGCTTCAATTGCTCTTTTTATACTGACAACTTCCAAAATATTTCTTGTTTGGGCTTTCTTCTGAGTATTGAGTTGTCTGCTTGAGATTGCCGTGTGGATGTATCACACCCAATTCATTCCCCTAATTAATATTCCCCTAAATGATCTCATGATCTCCAGCTCAAGGCTGCTTTCCCCCCAGTGTTCTCTCTAATAGTAAATGATCAGCACCTCCCACTCAGCAGGTCATGCCAGAGATCTGGGAGTTGGCTTGGCCTCTTCCCTCTGACCTCCATGAGCTATTATTGTTACCACCTCCTAAATCTTTCTGGAATCCAGCCGCTTCCTTCCTTTCTCACTGTCACCATTCTAATCTAAGTCTACATCATTTGTCACCTGTTCTTTGCAATAGCTTTGAAATTCCCTGTACCTGATTTTGCCACACCTTAATCTGTTGTCCTCACTGCCCAGAGTCATCAAAACAGATAAAATGAAAACACGATCATACCTCACTTCCCTAGGATAAAGTCCAGACTCAGTATGATGCTCTGCAGGTCCGGTGTACCGGGCTCCATACCACGTGTCTGGCCTCTCGTTACTTATTCCCTCGCTTCCCATGTTCCTGCTGTATGAGATGGTTTATGGTTTGGTTTTTTTTCAGTCAAGTGCTTTAAACACAATGCTGCCTACAATTCTCCTTTTGCTCATCATAAAATGGCTGTTATTTCTAGTTTCAAAATTTACTTCTCTGGAAAGCCTTTTCTGAGTCACCAGATAGAGTCAGACGTTCTGGGTATGTGGTCCCACAGCATCCAGCACTTTGTCTCTGTGCTTATTAGACCGCAGGCTCTATGAGGTCAGGGACTGTGTCTGTTCCTCCACTGTATCCTAAGGCCCTGGCAGAAGGCCTGCTATCCATAACTATCTATGAATCAATGAAAAAATATAGGCAACCAGTTTGATTTGGATACAAATAATGGAAATGTTTAAGAGTCATAGACTAATTTCCATGACTACCCGGTAAATAATCCATTTGAATCACTAATATTAGTATGGCCCCCAATAGGGCTTAAGTGCTTCCCACGTATGAACTGTGTAAGCCAAGGTTGTGTTGGGAATTTCTCAAAAGTTGAGTGTCCTCCTTAGACGTGTGACATATTCTGGGCTCAGACGGAAGAACAGCATGATAAAAGAATTTTTAAACCCATGTGCCCCTTATACTGTAGAATAAATGAGTTTCCAGCTCCAGCCACCCTTCTAAATGAGGTGTGAGACAACATTCATTCTCTGGCACAGTTCCACTATGTAGACTTTCCCTTTAAGGATTTTTGGGATTCTTTTGTTTTCCCCAGGGATTAGAGACTTTGTCTCAAGGTGTCTCAGCCTCAGCAAGGCTGTGGTTGCATTCTAATGGAATACAGTAATACATTCACTGTAAGGGAGCAATTTATTGTGAATTTACTGTGGCAGTAAAAAGTAATCATAATAATAATCTCAAATAGTAATATATAAGATTTAGTGAATTATTACTATACTCCAGGAACTGTTCAATATATGTACCGTAATTAACCCCATTTTCAGATGAGGAAATTGAAGTTAAGTATAATAATTTGCCTAGGGGCATATGGCTACTATGTAGAGGAGTCTGGATTTGAAACAATTATTGAGAAATAACTTACTTTCCCCAGTGTAGGCCCATAGAGCAATGTGATTTACTAGCCTCTTTCTCGCATTTAACTCGCAACCCAAGTTAGGCCAGTCTCTCCTTACGTTGTGAAGTCCTCATGTGTCGTATCCGCGCCCCCCCCCCCTCCCCACACACACACAATTTGTAGTTCAAAATTTTCATGTTCCAGGTATAAAAAGAAGGCTGGCCAGGTGGTCTAAGCGTGGATTTGTTTTTGAAGACTTTTAGCCCATTTAGATGAACATGGATTTGTTGGTGGAGGGGATTGGAGGCTTAGCACTTTAAGGGGTGAAAAGAGAAACTCTCCAGGAGAGTTGTGAGAATCTTTCCAAGTGAGAATGGAGAGTTTGGGGGTCTTGGAGTGCTTTGTGCCATTGAAATGGGAGGAAGGATGGCTGTATGGCAAGCCCACAGAGAGTAGAGGCAAAAGCCCCCAAGGTCAAACTTGGCCCGGAGTGGGTGGAGCTGCTGGAGGAGCCCTCCACATTTAACTGGATTATGGCTTGGGTAGGTGGCCACACAGGTTATAGAACAAGCCCTTCCCTGTGATCCAACATCCTATAAGCCTTGAGTTGTTGAATGATACAAGTGTGTAGGGGAGCCCTTAAAATTGACTGGTATATTTGTCTTCCAGTCCACCATGGTGGGTTGGGCCTGGAGTATATACAGTTTAGATATACCTACACATTGACAATAAAGAAATCTGATATTCTTTGTATCTCGAGTGTCCTGGAACTTACCCTTGCTTTAGTTGGCCTTGCAGGTCAGCCCAAATGAAAATCCCAGGCATGTTAGAAATGGTGGCTAGCTGGCAACTGCTGAATAATCTTAGATTATTACAGAGAAGGAGATCTTGTAAAATCATCTTGGGAAAGCATTCTCTGAAGGATCAGACTTTTGGTATAGCAGTTATATATCTAGACTCCACAGTTACTACTGAAGGTAACACTACTTTTTCAAAGGTGGTAGTTACTAAGTTTAGTTTGGAATGTCAGCTATAAATAAAGTGAGAAAATACAACCTTTGTTATTACCTGTAATACAACTGAATGTGATATTGTAAGTGAAATCTTATTTTTACTTAGCTTTATCCAGCCCACATGTAGTTTACATCAGCCTGAGAATGCTCTCAGTGTAATATTCTGATGTTAAATTATCTCAGATTGATGATAATCGTACTTTTTAAAAGTTGTCCAGAAAATAGTCAAGTGGTCTTCAGTTTAGCACATTAAAAAAGACATAGTTTTTCTACAAGGGAAATTTAAGTAATAGATTTTAAAAAGATTACCTGAGGCCTTTGTGTTTTATCAGCTGAATCTCTTCATGTAAATGTGAAATCTTTAACATATTTGGAAGGTATAATTTTCAGAGGTACAATCATGATTCTCAGGCAAAATTAAAGTGAACATGTGTTATTAATTTTATTTAAATCATTACTTAATAAAGGAACCAGTTAGATGTTTATACTGGTTGAAAGAACATTTAAGATGCTTAGTCATTTATAGACAACTTAAATATTAGGATAAGATTCCTGAGTTAGTTGTAGAATTTTTTAATGTATAGCAAAGCATAAATCTTGGGTGTTATCTGTTTTAGTGAACAAAATATGCTAGTTAACAAGTAAGTTCACTAAGTCTAGGACCTTTACTCAATAGTAATCAGTGTATTACTGTATATAATTCTTGGGTGGCCATTACCCCCATCTGATCCTGAGAGTATATGCTGTGCAACCATTTTGCATTATTTCTAACTTTCAGATAAATTTTTGACAGGTTGTTTCAAAAGGACTATTGACTCAGTTTACTTTTGACTACAGATCCTTTGTGACCTGTAGAGGTGATCTGCCTATGTATGAGTAGATCCCTTACACTTTCGGGTCTCCCCAGTTGGGTTACTGCCTACACAGCTGTGGGGGACAAGGATGCTTTCTTGGCCACAGAAGAGTGCAAAGCTGATGGCAGACAGCCTCATTAGCAAGATACTTGCACAAACATTGCAGCTTCCCTAGGGGTTCTAGAATTTCACTTTGTAAACAGATGAATCATGTAAGCACAGAGCCTCTAGCTCTTAGTTTTGAGTGAGTTTCCAATTATTTCAGAGTGAGGAGTTCATGGGGGGCTTTACCAGGAGGCTTAGTAATAAACATTACACCTATAGCTTAGGTAGGGGTCAGGAGCCCAGGCAGTAGATGCAGAGAAATCATATTCCCACCATTAACCTACCCTTATTAACTCTCTTATCTTGTCCATCTATTGAATCTCTCAAAGTCTCAATCTTTTTAGATGGGTTATTGTGAAATATATAGAAGAGAATGAATGTAAATGTTCACTACTGTACCTTGGACACAGTTGTTCAATAATAAAAAAAGTAATACATTATGACTGCTGATTATACATCAGATACTGTACTAGGGAGGTCTTGGACATTTTGAGAAGACATGGTCTTATACCTGAAGATAAGTGCTCCTGTCAGGAAGTGAGATAGATCTGTAAGCAATTATTGTATCGTGTTAGAGTGTTGATTGCTATCATAGAGGATCTGTAAAGGGCCCTGGACATATAGATGACAAAGCTATTAACTCTGTCTAGCATGGGGGTGGTATATTGGAGAGAGTACCAGGAGACGGCCTTCAAGATGAGCTTTGAAGGAGTGAGGACAGTGGCCTAAATCAGGTCAGCAAAGTTCTTCAGTGAAGGGTCAAATAATAAATATTTTAGGCATTGTGGGCAATACGATCTCTCTCATAACTACGTATCTCTGCCTTTGCAGCACAAAAGCAGCCACAGACAATACTTAATTAAATGGGTGTGGCTGTGTTGCAATAAAACTTTATTTACAAAATCAACTGGTGGCTGGATATTGCCTGAGGGCTTTAGTTTACCAACTTGGCACCTAGAGAATGAACTAAAGTGTACAGCCTGGAGGTTGAAGGTTAGTCCTGGGGTGAAGTTGTTAGTGATCTGATGGTGAAGCTCTCACCCAGAAAATGGACAGAGGTGGCAGTAGGAGTCTTCATGACTGAATTTCAAGTGAGTTCAGTTCCTGGAAATGCTCTCAAATATTCTTGGATTGTCAAGAGTGGAGCAATACCTAAGACCACAGGATGAAAGTGCAGTACTCAAGAAGAAGTATCCTCGGGTCTGATGGAAGAAGGGCTTCTTATACATGGGTCTGCCAGTGGGGCTGAATATTATTCAAGAGTGAAGAAGTGGATCAAAGGCCAGGACCTGGAAGTAAATAATCAAGCATCAGAGCTGGGGTGACCATTAAGAAGCAAAACCCACAGAAGTGTGCTAGAAGCAGCAGCCAGTGGGGTGATGGAGGCAACTGGAGGCATAGCCTGGAGAGACCAGTGCAGGTGCAAGTTGGTGAATGCTGAGCTGAGCGCATGATGAGGCTGCACTTTAGGTGGATGTGGTTCACTTAGCCTAGAGTTAAGGGGGAGTTGCTAGGATGTGATAATTGTTATGGTTCTAGAGTGCTACAAGTTAGGTCACCTTGTAATTAATTGTCCAAATTGGGAAACGTTTGAGAGTGAAAGGGGGAATGTTAAGAAAAATTATTCAAAACTTGGAAATAAATCAAGAGAACAATTGTTTGTCCTTTCAGTCTCTTACTGGGGCATTATTCATCAGACCTACCCATGGATTCTTTGATTCCCTAGAGCAAGATTGTTTAATATTTGGCCAAAAGACTGCATGCAGCCCAGGACAGTTTTAAATAAGCCCCAATACAAATTCATAAACTTTCTTAAAATATTACAAAAGTTGTATGGACCTTTCTTTAGCTCATGAGATATCACTAGTGTTAGTGTATTTTATGTGTGGCTCGAGACAACTCTTCCTCTACTGTGGCCCAGGGAAACCAAAAGGTTGGGCACCTTGGCCCTAAAAAGATGGATCTTTGTTTGACTTTGCTATTTGATTAGAACCTAGGCACTGTGAAGTCTACTTTGTAGGCTTCTGTTTAGTAGAAAAGATTATCCCAAGGTTTATTGCTCAATTCCTCTTAGGGTAAAACCCATTATACTTGTCTATCTCAACTAGCAAACTTACTGGAGCATCTCTTTTCCAATTTCTCTACCATCTTAGGTTGGTCCCTCATTCATTAATAAGTTGAGTAAAATATTTGACACACATATACTCTATATTTGTTTAAATGTCATAGTTTAACTTTTTCAACTTTATACTTTGACAAGCTATGGTTATTATTCTGGGAAAATGAGGTTAAACCAGGACTATCTCAGAAAAACCAGATTGTATGGTCACCCTAAGTATAAGAAATCTTGGAAAGAATTCAAAATATTTATTCTGGAGAAGATATGATGTCAGGGGCTCAACAGGGGATTTGAGTGGCAAAATGTCATGTTTTTGTGTATTTTGAAACCTTAATTGATGAAGATACAGGTATTGGGAAGAGGTAGGAAGACACTTGGCAGCATTGTAGTTTTTTTTGGGGTGATGAAACAGTCTTAAGAGGAGGCCATTGGCAGGCCTTTAGTGAGCAGGTGCCTGGTAGTCCTGTCCTATATGATTCACCTACTTGTCACTAGTAGAAGTTGGGACCTGAAGGACAGTGGGCCTGTGGAAACCAACCCTGCCAAGTTGCATGGGCTGGAATTCAGACTTTAGTTTCTCAGCTTTGAGGCCAGAGCTCATCCCATCACATCCCAGCTAAATGCCTCCCATTTTAATTTTGCATGATTGAATTTTGGTAAGTATGCCTGTCCTATGCCATGTGTTGCATTCTGTACTCACCAAATTTTGTAAATGTATTTGTAAGCACTGATGCAGTCTATGTAGTTGACATTCTTAATGTCTACAAGTAAGGAAGTCATTACAAGTAAGGAAGATTCTTAGTTTCTAAAAAGAAATTGCTTATAAGAATATGAAATATTATCATTATAGTATCAGAATTCTATCAGATATTCAAATATATATACATGTACATGTATACGTATACTCATAGGTGTGTATACATAAATTTAATTGCAGAACATTTAAAATTATAAGTCCAGATTTTAAATTAATGAGAAACTTTAAAAGAGTTCTTAAGCTGAAGGTTTTATATATTCTTCTAAACCAGTCTAACAGGCCTAAGGAGATACATCATTCATTCTTATAACAATCTTCAGTTTGACTTTAAGGAAAAACAATTAAAAATGGCTCAGTAAACTCTGAAAGAACTCCATTTTATGGGTGATTGCACTGCTAAATAAGAAACCACTCCTTGTGAAACAGTCTAATTGAATTCCTGATGGCATGGGTCAGCTTTATTGTTTTTCAAAGGAAAGCTACATTTAAGATAGATTGGAGGTTCAAATAGTTATTAACCTCCCAAATACTTTTGCTTTTTTGTATAGTGGACATAAAACATTTGGAAAACTTACAAAATGTTTGTGAACTCAGATTAATAACAATATATATTAAAGTCTTTGAAATGATAGATTAGTAGAATTTAATTCACTTGCTCTCTGACCAACCAGAAATTTTATCCTTAAACCTTTTCAATATGTTCACTATTATCCTGCTTTTTAAAATTTGTTAGTGGTTTACTTCAAATGTCATACTGCTTCAGGTTCTACCCTTGGTGACTATGAGACAAAAAATACATGAATTGCTTAATGTCAGTTCTCAAACCTTTTTTTTTTTTTTTAAACTGTTAACACCTTCTAGTTGAAAGTGATCTCATTGATGACAGAATTGGTGACAAATAAAGAAAATGGCACAAAAATTTATACACAATGGACATATTAAAGGGTTTGTTGTTTGGTAGAATTTGTGGTGTATAAAATGAAAGTATCCAGAATTATAGATGATTCTTTTATAGAGACCAAGAAAGGACTTGAAGTTTTTAATGTTCTTTTAAAAAATATTTTATTATTATTATCTTTTTATTGTTAGACTTATTGGGGTGACATTTGTTAGCAAGAATTGCATAGGTTCCAGGGGTACAATTCTACAGTGCATTGTCAACTTGTATACTAAGTTCACCACCCAGTGTGACTTCTCTTTCCATCACCTTAAATTTAGCTTTCCCCCCTCCTCTCCCATCCCCTCCCCTTTCTCCCCTCCCCTCCCCACTTGTTCCCAAATAAACATTAAATTATTGATTGCGTTCATGGGTGTTATATTTGTTTGGTTTTTCTTCTTTGTTGCTTTCAGTTTTATATTCCGTATATGAGTGAAGTCATACAGTTCTTTGTTTTTTCTGTCTGGCTTATTTCACTAAGCATGATGATCTCCAGGCCCATCCATTTTGTTACGAATAGAAATATTTCATCTTTTCTTACAGCTGAGTAATATTCCATTGTGCGTATGTACCACAGCTTCTTTATCCAGTCGTCTGTCGCAGGGCATTTTGGTTGTTTCCATGTTTTGGCCACTGTGCACAGCACTGTGATGAACATTGGGGTACATAAGTCTTTGCGGACAAAGGTTTTCAAGTTTTTTGGGTAGATCCCCAGAAGGGGGATTGCTGGGTCAAATGGTAGCTCCATTCCCAATTTTTTGAGGAACCTCCACAATGCCTTCCACAGTGGATGTACCAGTTTGCACTCCCACCAGCAGTGTACCAGAGTCCCTCCCCACAGCCTCTCCAGCACTTGTTATTCCTTGTCTTGTTGATAACAGCCATTCTCACAGGTGTGAGGTGGTATCTCATTGTGGTTTTGATTTGCATTTCCCTGATAGCTAATGAGGATGAGCATTTTTTCATATGTCTGCTGGCCATTTGTATTTCTTTGTGGGAGAAGTGTCTGTTTAGTTCTTCTGCCCACTTTTTAATTGTGTTGTTTGTTTTTTTGTAGTTAAGTCTTATTAGTTCTTTATATATTTTAGATATTAGACCCTTATCTGATGCATTATTTGCAAATATTTTCTCCCATTCACCCATTCAGTTGGTTGTCTCTTTGCTTTGTTGATGATTTCTTTTGCTGTGCAGAAGCTTTTTAATTTGATATAGTCCCATTCATTTATTTTTGCTTTTACTTTGCTTGCCTTAGATATCAGGTTCATGAAGTCTTTCTTGAGCCCTAGGTCTATAAGCTGAGTACCAATGTTTTCTTCTATACAGTTTATTGTTGCAGGTCTGATATGAAGGTCTTTAATCCATTTTGAGTTAATTTTTGTATATGGTGAGAGTTCACAGCTCAGGTTCATTCTTTTGCATATGTTTTTCTGGCTTTCCCAGAACCACCTACTAAAGAAGCTGTCTTTTCCCCTTTGCATACTTTTTGCTGCTTTATCAAAAATTATTTGTCCATAAATTTGTGGATTTATTTCTAGGCTTTCAGTTTTGTTCCATTGGTCTATGTTTCTGTTTTTCTGCCAGTACCAAGCTGTTTTGACTATTGATGCTTTGTAATATAAATTGAAGTCAAGGAGTGTAATACCACTAGCCTTATTCTTTTTATGTAGTATTGCTTTGGCAATTTGAGGTCTTTTATGGTTCCATATAAATTTACTAATTCTTTTATCTATTTCATGCAAGTATGATTGTGGGATTTTGATGGGTATTGCATGAAATCTGTAGATTGCTTTGCAGAAAATGGCCATTTTTAACAATGTTAAGTCTTCCTATCCATGAATAGGAGATATTTTTCCATTTCTTAGTGCCTGCTTTAATTTCTTTCAAAAGTGTATTATGGTTTTTTGTGTATAAGCCTGTCACATTCTTTGTTAAGTTAATTCCCAAGTATGTCATTCTTTTCGTTGTGATAGCAAAAGAAATTGACTCTCTCATTTCTTTTTCTGAGGATTTGTTGTTTGTATATAGGAATGCTGTTGATTTTTGTACATCGATTTTGTATCCTGCGACTTTACTGTATTCATTTATTGTTTCTAATAGTTTCCTGGTAGAATCTTCAGAATTTTTTATATAAAGGATCATGTCATCTGCTGCTGGTGACAATTTGACCTCTTCTTTCCCAATTTGGATACCTTTGATTCCTTTCTCTTGCCTGATTGCTGTGGCTAGAATTTCCAGTACTATATTAAATAGCAGTGGTGACAGGGGGCATCCCTGTCTTGTTCCTGATTTTAGGGGAATAGGCTTCAGCTTTTCCCCATTCAGTATGATGTTAGCCGAGGGTTTGTCATATATGGCCTTTATTATGTGAGATACTTTACTTTTTTTTTTTTTTTTT
>PVJL010006631.1:0-29066 GCA_004026885.1 Lyroderma lyra | reverse complement strand
TTGATATGACCATATGGTCTTTGTTTTTTATTTTCTTTATGTGGTGTATCACATTGATTGATTTTCATATGTTGAACCATCCTTGTGCTCCTGGGATGAATCCAACTTGATCATGATATATAATCTTTTTGATGCATTGTTGTATTCTATTTGCTAATATTTTGTTTAGGATTTCTGCATCTGTGTTCATTAGAGATGTTGGTCCATAGTTTTCTTTTTTTGTGTTGTCTTTACCAGGCTTTGGTATTAGGGTAATGTTGGTCTCATAGAATGAACTAGGAAGTATTGCTTCCTCTTCAGTTTTTTTGGAAGAGTCTGAGGAGGATAGGCATTAATTCTTCTTTGAATCCTTGTTAGAACTCATTGCTGAGACCATCTGGTCCAGGGCTTTTGCCTTTAGGGAGATTATGGATAGTCATTTCAATCTCTTTGCTATTGATTGGTCTATTTAGATTATCCAGTTCTTTTTGGTTCAATCTAGATAGACTATAGATTTCTAGAAACCCTTCCATTTTTTCTAGGTTATTAAATTTAGTGGCATAGAGCCCTTCATAATATTTTCTTACAATCCTTTGTATTTCTGTGGTATCAGTGGTAATTTCTCCCCTTTCATTTCTAATTTTGGGTATTTGTGTCCTTTCCTTTTGTCCTTTGATTAGTCTAGCCAGGGGTTTGTCAATTTTGTTGACTTTCTCAAAGAACCAGCTCTTTGTAGCATTAATTGTTTTTATTGTCCTTCTGTTCTCTAATTGGTTTAGCTCTGCTTTCATTTTTATTATTTCTTTCCTTCTGCTGACTTTGGTTTTTGTCTGCTCTTCTTTTTCTAGTTCTTTGAGATGGGATGCTAAGGTGTTTACTTGTGATTTTTCTTATTTCTTACGATAGGTCTGTAATGATATAAATTTCCCTCTTATTATTGCTTTTGCTGTGTCCCAATAATTCTAATATGTTGTATTTTTGTTGTCATTTGTTTCTATATATTTTTAATCTCTTCTTTTATTTGTTCTTTGATGCAGTCATTTTTTAATAAGCTATTGTTTAATCTCCATGTGTATGTGGTGTTTTCTGGTTTCCTTTTACAGTTGATCTCCAATTTCAAAACTTTGTGGTCTGACAATACACTTGGTATGATTTTGATGATGTTGTATTTGCTGAGGCTACTTTTGTGTCTGAGCATGTGGTCTATCCTTGAGAATGTTCCATGTGCACTAGAAAAGAAGGTATGTTGTTTTTTGTTGGGTGAAGTGTCCTATAAATGTCAATTATGTCCAATTGCTATAATGAGTCATTTAGAGCTGATATTTCCTTACTTATTTTCTGTTTGGATGATCGGTCCATGGCTGTTAGCGGGGTGTTTAAGTCTCCCACAATGATTGTGCTTTTGTCAGTTTCTCTTTTCAGATCTGTTGGGAGTTGCTTTGTACATTTTGGTGCTTCCTGGTTGGGAGCATATATATTAATTAGTGCCAAATCTTCTTGTTGTATTGTGCCTTTTATCATTATGTAATGTCCATCTTTGTCTCTTGCTATCTTTTTTAACCTGAAGATTATTTCATCAGATATCAGTATGGCAACTCCTGCTTTTCTCTGGTTACCATTTGCTTGGAGTATTGTTTCCCATCCTTTCAGTCTGAGTCTGTATTCATCCTTATGGCTGAGGTGTGTCTTTTGGAGACAGCATATGGATGGGTTTTGTTTTTTAATCCAGTCTGCTATTCTGTGTCTTTTTATTGGTGAGTTCAGTCCATTAACATTTAGAGTAATGATTGATATGTGAGGATTTCCTGTGGCCATTTTGTTTGTTTGTTTGTTTTATATTTGTTTCTTTCTTGTTGCCCCAATGCTATTTCATTTGTCCTGATGTTTTGTTTCAGGTCAAGAACCTCCTTCAGTGTTTCTTGAAGTGCTGGCCTTGTGCTGGCAAATTCCCTCAGCTTCTGGGTGTCTGAGAAGGTCTTTATTCCACCTTCACATCTGAAAGATAATGTTGCTGGATAATTTGTTCTTGGCTGGTAGTTTCTTTCTTTTGAATATTGGATTCCACTCCCTCCTGGCTTGTAGCGTTTCTGCTGAGAAGTCTGATGCCAGCCTGATGGATTTTCCTCTAAAGGTTATAGTTCTTTTTTCCCTGGCTGCCTTGAGAATTGTCTGTTTGTCTTTAGTTTTGGACATCTTTAGTACCGTGTGTCTTGGAGAAGATCTGCTAGGGTCCAGGTATGTAGGGAACCTGTTTTCTTCTTGAACTTGGGGTTCCAGATCTTTCCATAGTTTTGGAAATTTCTCATCTACTATTTGTTTGAGTATGTTCTCTGTAGAGTGCTCTGCTCCTTCTTCTAAACCTATTATCCTGATGTTGTTTGTCTCATGGAGTCAGATAGTTCTTGCAGAGTTCTTTCAATTTTTTTGGTTGTATATTCCCTATGTTCCTCTTTTTGAGATGTTTCGATGTTCTGATCTTTGACATCACTAATTCTTTCCTCCATCTGGTTGGCCCTGTTTTCTATGGCATTTATTTGTTTTCTCACTTCTTTTATTGTATTATTTATTTCTCAAATTTCCATGTTGATCTTCCTTATGTTTTGAATTTGTTTGTTAAATTGTTTCTTTTGTTGACAGATTTCCTTTCTTAGGTCATTCATCTCAGCTATGGTGTTCTGCCAGTATGTTTTCATTTCTCTCAGAATCTTTAGAAAGGCTACTTTAAATTCTCTGTCATTTAGTTCAGAAAATTCTAGATCTATGAAACTATCTTCTGGAGATTTTTCATGTTCTTTCTGAGCAGCCTTTGGTTTTAAGGAATTCATAATGTCTGCTGGGTTCTTCCTCTTTAGCATGAGGGTATTATGTTCAGCAGAGCCCAGGAGCCCTGATTAGTTATTTTTGTGGTGTCTTGCTGTAGGGCAGACACTAGGTGGCACTGGGGGCCAAGTTCGGGGAGAGGGGATGTGTTTATGCCTTATCTCTGGTCTCCTGCCACGTTTGGAGATGATGCATGTCTATTCGGGGTCACTCCACTTCCCTCAGTTTTTTGGGGAGGCTGTAGGAGAGGGATAAGGCCAACAGAAAGCATGGGGGGCTGTTCCTCCTCCTTTCCTATTCTGGGGAAGCTGGGGGATATGGGCCATGGCTGCTCTTGCTGGCTGGGGTGAAGGCTATCAAATCAGCCCTTCTTCCTGGGCCTGCTCCAGTGACCAGCCATACCGGGCAGAGTCTGCAGGTGCACACTGTGTATGGGAGCCGGGTGTACGTGAACCACAAGTCCAAAGTCATGAGCTTGATGTCACAGGTCACGGAAGGCAGCTGGCTCACCTCCACCGTGGGCTGGGAACTGAAGCCCTGTGGAAGAGCCATGCACGTGTGTGCTGTGAGTCACGAGGGCCCTGGGAGCCAAGGTCCTGTCTCTGGGGCCCCACCTTGACCTGCAGCTGTTCAGAATCCTCACTCAGCTCTCTTGCTACTTAAGAGCTTCAGAGGCTGGCCCCCACCTCTGTCCCCAACGTTGCTCTAAGGCCCAGCTCCCCCACAGTCTCCCACCGTTCTGCCACTTTGGCTGGGTTTCACTCTTGTTGGCTCTTGTCCTTCCCACTCCCATGCACTGTGCTGCTCTTGGATAGTGAGCAGCTATGAGGTCTGGTAGCGATCTGTCTCTACTCCCTCCTGTCTCTCCCGCTCGACCCCTTCTTTCCAACCTTCAGGTGTTTTCTCGTGATGTGTGGATTTCTCAGCTGTCTTTGTATCACTCCGGGTCCTCTTTCTTGGCTCCTGGATGGGTGTGCAATTGTGTTTTTTGGGAGAGGTCCCTCTTGCCCGCCTCCCCCCACCCCAGGACTTGCATTTTTGGATCAATTTTCAGCCCAGAAAGAAGACCCTGATCTCTTACCAGTAGGTTGCAGACTACTTTTTTCCTGTCACTAATTTACTTACTTTTTTCTAGCATTTAAAAAAAATTCTTAGTTTCAAGTGTAGAAAAGAACCTAATAATTAAATATTTATAAACCTCACAAAGTGATAACCCCAAGTCTAGTACCCATCTGACAACTTACATAGCTATTAAAATGCCATTGACTATATTCTTTATGCTGTTCTCTATATCCAATTACTGTGTGTGTGTGTGTGTGTGTGTGTGTGTGTGTAATAGTTGACATTCATATTATTTATATGATTTTCAGATCTACAGTGCAGGGGGTAGGCATTTATATAAATTATGAAGGGCTCCCCTTAGTAAGTCTATTGCCTATTTGACACCATACATAGTTTTTACAACATTATTGAGTTACTAGTTTAAAACAATGGAAGTGATCTCTGTCAGAATTGTTCAGTACAGAAAAGACAACCAATGACAGAAGTGAGACAGGAAGTCACTTTGCTATCCCAGAGGGACAGTGAAAATTTGGGGGACATAGATAGAAAGCCTAGGGTAAAAGACTGTAAATGAATACAGTGTTAGAGATTAGGCTTTCAAATATCTATGGGCCTGAATGTGGTTTTCTTTTTATCCTGTGAAGACTTGTCTGTCACTAGGTACTCGTAGTTGGGGGAGGAGGGAGGAGGCATTGAGAAAAGGATAGAAGTGATGAGAGAATAAGGAATTTCCAGGGAGACAATCAGATCATTTGTCAATAATAATCATTTTGTCCTCTCTTTTTAAAATAGGTATTTATGCATTTTATTTTTTTCTCCTAATCTTATTTCAGAGATAAATAACAGTAGAGTGAGCATTTGTTTTTTCTAATCTCTTATAAGAAAATGCCTCTGAGCCTTTACCATTAAGTGAAAAAAAAAATGCTTTTGCTTTAAGGTATTCCTTATCAATGAAGTAATCATTGTTTAGGCAAACATTTGATAATTATTTATTGAATGCTTCCAACATTGTAAGCACTCTCCTAGGTGATTGAAATATCCTTCTGGATCTGGTTTACTAAGTGGTTTTTAATATATTACTACTTTTTAAAACTTGGACTGGATGCTGAGTTTTATCAAATATCTTTCTGTACTTTTTCAAAGACAACGTTTTTCCTTTTTTAAAGTTTTGGTATATGATAAATTACATTAATACATCTCTTTATATTAAATCACTTTTATATTCTTGCAATAAAATTGATTTGGCCACTAAAAGAATGTTATGATAGATTTGACTTGGTATATTTTTATTGGAGTTACTGAATTTTGTGAATAATTATAAGAATGGCAATTTTATTTTAAATGATTGAATCCATATTTATAAAAAGACTGACAGTTTTCTTTTTCATACTATTTTATCAGATTTTGTATCAGGAACTTTCTACTTTTGTGTGATTCATTGGAGAATTTTTTATTTTTTCACCTTTTCTGTTATCTAGAATGATTAATATGGCAAGAGCATTTCCTGCTCTTTGAAGGATTAAAGAGCATACTTATAAAAGTGAGCAAAATATCTCTTTGTGGAGATAATTTGAGAACATCCTTTTAACATTTCTATATTGTTATTGATATATCTTCTGGAAGCAATTTTTATAATACCCGATTTTCTAGAAAACTATTCAGTTCAGTAAAAATTTCCTTTTACGCTCTGCATCTGGCCAAAAGGGCAGACAATTACAGTCTTATAGTAAGCCAGGCCTAAAAATGGAGTACGTTACTTTTCTCAGTTGGGTTAAATATTCATTAGATTTTCTTTGGAACTTAATACTCACTGCTTTAATTATTATTGCTGCTAATATACTATAATATTTATAAATATTGAGATTATAATATACATGCTGTTCTGCAAGTTGACTCTTCCACCCCACTGAATAGATCATAGGCACTTCCTTTGTTCATTCATGTGGAGCCAAGTTTCTTAAACTTGGTACTATTGACATTTAGGGCTTGATAATTTGTCGGGCAAGGCATCCTGTGATTTTAGGATGTTTATCAGCATCCCTGACCTCTACTCACTAGATGTCAGTAGCACACTCCCTCCCCAGCTGTGACAATTAAAAGTGTGTCCCGATGAATGGCCCCTGGAGGAACGGACAGAAGTGCCCCTGGCTGAGCACGATTTAGGTAGAATTACTCTATTCTACTTTAAACAGCTGCGTAGAACTTTATTGGTAAATGTACTCTAATGAACGAATAACCTGATGAATTCTGAGCTTCTTTCCAACTTTCTGCTGTTACAGATGGGTTGAAATCAATATTCCTTCACTCTTTTGTAACTATTTCCATAGGATAAATCCTAGTACTGGAATTGTTGGATAAAATATATGTACAATTTTCACTTTCATTTTGCCAAATACCATCAACGTAATAAACACTCTCATCATCCAAGTAGTTTAGTGTTTGTTCCTTATACTCTCTTCAAAGTAGATGATCAATCTTTTCAATTTTAGTTAATCTTACTGTTTTAATTTGCACTTATTTGCTTAATATTTGTTGATAAACCATTTGCATCTTTTCCTATGACATCTGTTGTGTTCTTTGCCCCTTTTAATACTGGGTTGTTAATTTGTTTAGTTTTGGCTTGTAGGAATACTTTATGTGAGTATTATTCTTATTTGCTGAATGTTTTCCTCAGCTTGTTCTTTGTCTTTTATCCTTATTTATTGAATTTATATTTGTATAGATAATTTTAATTTTTATGTCATCAAATTGATATCCGTTTTTAATTACTTCCCTGCCATGCTTAGAAAGACTATTCACACCCTAGGATTTTGAAAATTTTTACTCATTCTCTTCTAAAACTTTCCTGTTTATTTCCATTTATATGTTTGAACCCTCTGGAATTTGTACTATAATTTGTTATACAAAAATCAGCTTGAGTTTTTTCCTAAGGTGGTTACTCCATTTTCCCATAGCATTCATTTAATAATTTATCCTTTTCTTTCTATTCATATGTGGAATTCACAACTAACTATTCCCCTTCATTTATTTATCCCTTTCAAATACCATACTGTTGGTTGTTTTTGTTTGGTTGTTTTTTTTTTTTTGCTTGGTTCCCTGGCTGGGAATTGAACCCAGGCTGTGGCGTTGAGAGTGCGGAAGTATTGCCACTACACTACCAGGGAACCCCTACACTATTTTAATGACCAAATTTTCAAAGTAAGGATATTTGTTAGGAAAGTTCTCTTCTTGTATGTACAAAATTGAATGTACAAAGGTATTTTTATACATTCATCTTCTATGAATTTCTGAATCCATTTATTTTTGTGTGTATGTATATGTGTGTTTCATGAAAAATCTTGTTGAATTTTTTTTGGAGTAAACTGGTTTTATATATTTCTTGGGGGAGAATTAAAGGGTTCGCAATATTCCATTCCCTTCCGTTAGCATGGTTTATCTCTCCATTTATTCAGGTCTTCTTTTAAGGCTGTTAGAAAAATTTTTCTAAAGTAGTTTTGTTCAATTTGTTCTCCATCTCACAGGTTAATGACTTTAGTTCTACATTTATTTTTATGCTGATTAGAACAGGCAACTGAAGTATGTACGTTCGCCCAAACTACCAAACTCTTGAATGGTCCTGGGGGCTCTAGGCTTTGTGGTAGTGAGTTTGTGCTGTTTCATAAGTGAATTTCCCTGTGATGTGTGGAAGGCCAAATGGAGATGACTTTACAGTTGGCAGAGTTGGAGAGATGTGCATCTCTGTGTGTTTCACTCCTGAGAAGAGCTAGATTAGGCTCTAACATCCATCATAGACTAGTGAAGCACATCTCTCCCTTTGTTCACATTGAGGAGGTAGTTCTCAGTGTTTTGGCTGAAGGTATGTGGTGCAGACAGCTGTTCTGTACATACCAGCAGGGGTTGGGGTGCCTCACTCAGCAGTCAAAGGGCAATCTTGCCTTAATTGCTGCCCCCTAGCCCCTCTGGGTTCTGTTCCTGCCAATTCTGAGCCTGGGGCTTTTCTGGTAGGAGCAGCCCCTGCCTCTGCTAAAGCTTTATCCTGTGCTTACTTTGAGTTTGTTTGCTCTCTGTTTCAGTTTATCTGTTGCTATTACCTATTCTACGTTTTATCTTCCAGAAAGTCATCAACATTTTTGATAAAAATATTTCTTATATTTATAATACTATTTCTATGGTTTTATGTTTATTAATATGGATTTACTGTCATTTTAATGAATTTTTTTGTGTGTATAAGTGTATGTATGATTGGGGGAGAAGGCTTTAAACCAGAAATTTGGAATTTAAAAATATTCTAGTTTCTAACATGCTACCTTTCTGAAGTAATTGAATTTTGTATATTATACAAGGGCTGTCTGGAAAGTATCCAGCCACATAATATGAAAAGTAGAGGCATTTATGGCTGGATTTTTTTTTCTGGACAGCCTCATGTATGTAAGTGGCCACCTTTCTGAACTTTATTTTTATTTCTAACAACTTTATCAGTTCATTGTGGTTTAGGAGTTGCTTTCTATTAATTTAGTCATCTTGATCTACACATTCTTTTTCTTGGGAACTTTTTCTTCTGAAATTGTTTCTGCCTCATCTATTCTGTTGCCCTTTTATGGAAAAAAACTATGTACATATAAATACATAATCATGATTTGCATCTTCTAGTCTCTCTTTTTTTAAAATTTCCTTACATGTTCCGAGTTCTGGGGACACAGCAGACATTTATTGAAAATAATGTGTATACTGTAGTTATGACAGCAGCTTTTCCAAAGCAGTAATCCATGAGAAATCTTGACTATTTTTTATAATGAATATAATCCTAAACATGTAGGGGACTGATTGCTAGGTTATTTGAAAATGTCACAGAAGTACTGTTTTTTATCATTTTAAAAAAATTTCTTCTCTCCATGTTCACTTAAAAATAAGTGAATTTGTTTCAATTACTCAGTTTTCTGCAAAGGAGGCAAGAAAATATTTATTTATTATGTGGTACTCAAGGTTTTTCAGAAGAGGGACAACGGGGCAGAGTAGACCCATCTCTCCTCCAGTCCCACCCACTACATGGGTGGGTCTCTGCCAGACCAAAGTCTGTGTGTATGGAGTACTTTACTGAAGGGCTAGACATAGGCCAAAGGGTATATAGAGCATGATAGAAAAGACTATAGTTGAAGTGTTAATGAATCAAAGTGCATTTTCTTTTTGTTGCTTAAGGGAGGATATTTTCAGGCATTGGGCTTTTATATGCTCACTATTCTCTTGCATATTTCCTCCATCATTGACCTTACTTCCTCTGTATGTGACCCTCTCCTGCAACACAGATGTTTTAGTTTAGCAATCAGCTTCTCTCAGGAAACTCCACCCTTTTCCATCGAAGCCTTTATGCCTTGATGTTTGCTGGTGCTGCATTTGGCCGAATGGGCATGTGATGAGCATGAGTGTTCATCTCTGCTGTGGCCATGCCCAAGCCGGAGGCCATGGGCTCCACCAGTTCCAAGAGGGAGAATGTGTGTATTCTCTCATTCTACTCAACTGTACTTCATGCCTCCTGTTACTGAGTGCATTCATCAGGGTCTAGTTAGTCAAAGAGCAGGACACTTAATATTGTAGCAGTGAAAGGAATATGAGGAATTGGTACTGGGGAACTGAAAGGCAATAGAGGATCAGTGAGGTAGGCTCAGAGACAGGAATTGCAGGAAGTGTCTGCCACCCCTTGGGCCAGGGAAAAAGGAAGTGGGTGAGGTTGCTAGGTCCCTGAAGATTGACATTTGGGGCACTGCAGAGCTGGGACCCAGAACTTGAAGAGCAGGGGCTGCCTAGTTGGTGGTGATTTCTTGGAAAGAGTACATTGTGACCAGCTGTGGGCGTATGCAAACAAAGCTGAAACTTGGAACTAGCCGCTACTAAAACCAACTGCTGCTGCGGCTGTAAAGAACAAGGAGAAATGTTTGCAGAGTCCCAGCCACAGCAGCACAAAGCTAAGTAGGGAAGGGAGGGCTTGGAGGTAAGAGACACCAGCTAACACCCTGCATGGTGAAAGTTAGTGAGGGTCAGATGCGACGTGGACAAATGTTAAGGTAATTATTTACATTCATCAAAGGCACACAAGCTACTCCCACCTCATGAAAATAATATTTAGGTGCAAGGATGGACAAATAGAGCAATGGGACAGGTAGGGTCCAGAAATAGGTGTGCACATGTGCAGTTACTTGGGGTGGCATAAAGGTACCATTCACATTCAGTGGAGAAAAGATCACTTTTCAACAAATAGTGGTGGAGAAAGTGGTATATATCTGGAAAAGAAATGAATCCGGAGCTTACACCATATGTAAAAATCAATTCAAGGTGGATCATAGATCTGAATGTGAAAAATAAAATAATAAAACTTCTCGAGTATAACAAAGGAAAATGAGCATGGAGTAGGCAAGATTCCTTAAACAAGACACAAAAAGCCTGTTAGCTGTAAAACAAAAGAGAAAAAGATAAATTGGACTTTATTAAAGTTAAGAACCTCTGTTCATTCAAAGCCATAATTAGGTGTGAGTGGGTAAGCCACAGATTGCACACACATGTGAGGCACAGGACTCGTATCCAGTATGTACAGATATTAAACACCTATAAATCAATAAGGATAAGACATATAACTCAAATTAAAACCACAATGAGAGAAAAGTACAAATTCAGTAGAATAGCTAAAGTTAAAATACTACTAAAGTGTTGGTGAGATTGCAGGAGCTAATGATGGAACTGTAAACTTTGGAAAACTATAGTTGGTATCTATCAAAGCTAAGCACATTCCTACCTTAGGACCCGGCATTTCTGCTTCTAGGTATGTGAGCACACAGTAGCACGAATAAACCTCAGAAACATTTTGTTGAACACGTGAAACCAGACACAAATGTGTATACACCATGTGATTTCACATATATGAAGTTTAGGACGGGTAAATATAACGGGTGAGGATAAAAGGCAGAGTGGTGGTTGCTGTGGAAGTGGGTATTGCACTGGGAAGAGGCACAGCAGAATTTTCTGGAGTGACCAAAATGCTCTATCTTTTGCTCTAAGTTTCATACCTAAGTGAAATCTTACCTAACTGCACAAAGATGAATGTCCACTTTACAGTACAAAAATCATACCTCAATAAAGAAAACATACCCTTAAAAAAAAGAGTATTTCTTTTGTTAGCATGTTCCTGGCTTAATGCTTTAGGAACAATATTCCCATGATTTTGCTGAGAAGTATTTGGCTCTTTTCTGTCCTGCTGCAGGGCTAGAACCTGAATACAGCAATCATACTGGCTGTTAAATTCTCCTTTTTGTGTCCTGTCAGAGGTGGTATCAATTTCAAATTGAATCGTTTTCATTTTAGGACCCTTTCTAAGACAGAGCAAGGGCATAGGGAGTTTGTTCATCACACCTTATTATCATACATAGAAAAATGAAAGACTCATGTACAAAGATCTCATAGCACATGGTGGACGAAGTGCCCAGAGCGCTTTGGAAAGGTAGCGGGGAGCCAGTGAACGAAGCAGTACACGAAGCAGTGCAAAGGGGCACAGGTGTGTGCTCAGATTACCTGTGCACAGAAGACATTTGATAAGCATTAGCTATTCTTATTCAAATCTTAGGCTTTTTGGTAAAGCCAATAGCATCTTTGAGCAACTGGTGAAAAGTTATCTGGCCATATTTTAATTAATCTTTGAGTCAGTGGGTATGTATGGGAGTATATATGAGTGATACCTGCATGGTGTGTGTGTGTGTGTGTGTGTGTGTGTGTGTGTGTGTGTCTGTATGCATGTATGCACTGCAAGAAGAGAACTTTGTTTGTATTAACCTGATAATCCTTTCCTATGAGACATCAGTTCTGCTGGGTTTCAGAGGGTAATAAGTAGCTTGTTGGCATCCCTAACTCTAGTCAGCAAGGAGGCCAGAGGAGAGTCAAGCCCTTTTGTTGGAGAAGTCATGGGCATTCTGCTAGTGAAAGTCAGGTGCTCTAGGAAAAAGGTGATTCTACCTGAAGTGTAATTAAAGAAACAACAGGACTGGAATGACCATGATTTGGAAATAAGGGGGAGGATCAGGAGAGTGAGTGAAGACTAATAGTATGATGCTAACCCAAAGCTAAGATTCTAGCATTGCCTGAATAATACATAAACTTGTAATTAAGATTTAATATGATGCCCTGTGGGAAATGTTCTTTGGGGCAAGAAGAATTCAATATTTCTTTTGGTCATTAAAGGCAAGATGATAAATCATCTTTTCATTCTCTGTTGGAAGTAGGAGAGTGGTAACTTAAATCACAAAAAGAGTGCTGAAGTATTTCAAAGGAAGAACTGAGGCTGCTAGGGGTGGTACCAGATGGATAGCAATTTCAGATTCATAGGAGTCTTGGTTAGTTCCATCAGCTGAAATCTGTGTCTAAATCCAAAAGTGTTGTGACATTTCGGTGTGGGTTTGGGGTGGAGGGTAGGGAGAGAACTGATTGGGAGTTTTGAATGTTCAGGAGTTTTTCTTATGAAAAGTTGGTCTAAACACTTTCTAGCCTTCTGGTCTTTTTATAGAGCTTCAATTTTAGGTTTGAGATCTTTCAGTGAAGATAGCTTGAGACTGTTTAAATTATGTGGATTGTCTTCTGTGTAATAACTGTGTGTGGCTCCTGGTTGGATGCCAGTTTACAATAGTCAGGAAGGTGCAGAGAGAACTGCAGAGTAATGGAGATTGGAGTCATAAAAATGAACTAGCTCACTTACTTCTTTTTATATATAAGAAATCAGAGTACACTGTCCAAAGTCACACAACTAATTACTGGCGGGGCTAGAACTTGAATGCACATTTCCTGACTCAGCACCTAGGGTCCTGCCCATTTTGCACAGGACTGCACTAAAGGGCTGATTTCCGTCAGAGATACTGCTCAGTGTAGAAATACTCATTTTGTCATCAAAAGGCATTTGCTGGTGCCTTTTTGGCTTCTAAATAGATAAAAGTGTGCATGGATGGAGAGAATTATAGACACCTTATTTTTAAGGTTACAGGTTTAGGGAATATAATTTTATTGGTTTCAATAAGCTGTGAAGTACAGTTTTATTACGTCGTCAATAAGGCTGTCCATGGGAAGCTTCCCTCCTTCAGTCTGTCTGGGAAGGTCTTTATTTTACCCTCATTCTGTAATGATGGTTTGGCTGCACTTAGAATTTTAGAATGGTGGCTTTTTTCCCTTTGTACTTTGAAGATGTTATTGAATTATTTTCTTCTGATACTACTGTTGAGAAGTTTGTTGTCAGTTTAATTAGTGCCCCTTAATAAATTATGGATTGTTTTCCTCTGGCCTTTTCACTTTTTGTCACCATGAGCACTGATGTATAGATTTGGCTGTATTAATTCCGCTGGGGACTCACTTGTAATTCATCTTTTACCAAATTCACAGCTACTATCCCTTGTAATATCGCCTTTCTCCCACTTCTTTGATTCTTTCCTCCCAAACTCTTAAAAGGTACCTGTTAGACCCCCTCATTGTCTCTTCCAGTCCTCTTAACCTGACCTGGGCTTTGCATCTCTTTTTATCCTGGTTTCATCCTGGATGATTTCTTCATGTCTATCTTCCTCTTAACTTATTTTTTTCTTCAAATTTCTAATTCTCTACTCTACTTATGTATTATAGTGTTCTTTCCCCAAAGCTCTATGTTGCTTCAACATATACATTTATGCTTTATTTTGATGGTGTGAAGATGTTTACCTAACCCTCTCTTTCCTAACGATGGATCCCTTTGAGGGTCCCAGCCTCGTGTGGAGCCTTCCACCACCCTGCCTTGCCTGAGCCAAAGCTCCTCTCTTTTTATGTGGCTGTTCATATGCAGATCTTTCTCTTGCTACCTCCTTACTCCTTGGTACCAATACATCTTCAGCTCCTGCTTACCATCTCTGCTTCTATTGAATTTCAGTGTTTCAGTTTTCCTATTCATTTTGGGGTTTTCTCTTATTTTTGGTTCTTCAGTCATGCATTTAAGTCGGGTGTTGTTATAAGTTCCTCTAGATGCCTCATATGGGAGGGTTTAAAAATTATTCAGACCAGGGTTTCTTAAATATAGTGGATTATGCCTCACTTGGGAATTAGGTTAAAATATCTATGCTATTTTAGTAGGTCTGGGTGGGGCCCAAGATTCTGAATTTCCTACATACTCTCAGGTGATGTCAATGCCTCTGACCCATGGACCATCCTCTGAATACCAGCATCGTAGACCACATATGATCATAAACAGAAATTCATGAAAATTTACTTCTTTTCCAAAGAAGTGAAGGGCAGGGATAGAGGAAAGACATGAATGGTTCTATGAGTTAGACTTGGTTGCTGCAAGTTGCATTATACAAAAACTGGAGAGTGTCTTGGATTCCTAGGACGAGCATGCCTGAATGTGCACGTGCACAGAATGACAAAATAGGAACTTGAATGTGATCAACCTGGTCTTTTGGCTTTCTGCATTATTTTCTCTCTTATCTGCTTTCCCATTACTTGGAGGGCAGAAGCCACTGGAGAGATCTCTGTCCTCCTCTCTCAAAGTAGAACTGTGGACAAAGGTATGGTGTATTGAACTAAATTGTATGTTTTGAGTTCTGGCTTTGCTATTTACTAGTTGTTTAACTCTGGGCAAGTCCCTTTACCTCTGTACCCCTCAGTTTTCTTATATGGAAGATGCAAATTTCAATAGTACATACAATACAGAATTAAATGTTATTACATATAAAATGCTATGAACAGTTACTAAAACAGTGAGCATGCAACAAATGTTGCAATTATTATCTTCCCTTCTCTCATATCTCCTCAGGAAATGATTCATTGGTTCAAATTGATTTAAATACACACAACTGGACTTATTGTAAGTGGCCAGGAGTTATGATCTGTGTTACATATTATGAAATAGCTGCTCCTGTAGTAGTCATGTGGCTGAAGATGGAGGCCCTTCTTTGCAAAGAAGATGGACTGACTTCACAGACTAAATAATGGATTTAGTCAGTGGTGTATAGTACAGTGGATGTGAACTAATTTAAATAAAAAAGCATTTTTTCATTTCTTCCAGGTAAATCATATTAATTTTCTAGGCTTTTATTTTTAAAAATAATTAGGGGCTAATATTATTATTGACTACTAATATTTTATAATCTAAATTGGCAGTGCCAGTCTATATGGCATCATGCATATTTTCAGAGGGTGCCAGTCATAGGACTCTGAGATGGAAGGTGCACTTGGAGTTGATAAACACACATGGGCTCCGGTGTCTCCAGAGTTGACTTGGGGCACCATTTCATTGTTCTGTAAGAAAATGGCTTCCATAATGCTTAGCATAGAATTTCCTATTGTGTATGTGCAAATGCAAATAGTTGGATTTCTTGCTCTTTTCAGGAAGGACTCTTTAGAATCAAGGCACATAGAACTGTCACCATATACAAAAATTAACTCAAAATGGATTAAAGACCTCCATATAAGACCCAAAACAATAAACTGTATAGAAGAAAACATTGGTGCTAAACTTATAGACCTAGGGCTCGAGGAAGACTTCATGATCCTGACCTCAAAGGGAAGAGAAGTAAAAGCAAAAATAAATGAATGAGACTATATTAAACTAAAAAGTTTCTGCACGGCAAACAAAACAAAACAAAAACAACAAAGCAAAACAAAAGCCAACTGAATGGGAGAAAATATTTGCAAACAATATATCTGTTAAGGGTCCAATATCTAAAATATATAAAGAATGAATACAACTCAACAACAAGAAAACAAATGACCTAATTAAAAAGTGGGCAGAGGACCTAAACAGACACTTGTCCCATGAAAAAACACAAATGACCAACAGCCATATGAAAAAAATGTTCATCCTCATTAGCTATCAGGGAAATGCAAATCAAAACCACAATGAGATACCACCTCACACCTATTAGAATGGCTGTTATCAACAAGACAAGGAATAACAAGTGCTGGAGAGGATGTGGAGAGAAAGGAACTCTGGTACACTGCTGGTGGGAGTGCAAACTGGTACAACCACTGTGGAAGGCAGTGTGGGGGTTCCTCAGAAAATTGGGCATGGAGTTACCATTTGACCCAGCAATCCCCCTTCTGGGGATCTACCCAAAAAACTAAAAAACCTTTGTCCGCAAAGACTTACGTACCCCAATGTTCATCACAGTGTTGTGCACAATGGCCAAGACATGGAAAGTGCCCTTTGATAAATGACTGGATAAAGAAGCTGTGGTACATATACACAATGGGATATTACTCAGCTGTAAGAAAAGATGAAATACTGCCATTTACGACAAAATGGATGGACCTGGAGATCATCATGCTTAGTGAAATAAGCCAGACAGAAAAAACCAAGGGCCGTATGACTTCACTCATATGTGGAATATAAAACTTAAAGCAGCAAAGAAAAAGCAAACAAACAAACCACCTCGTGGACACAATCAATAGTTTAATTGTTACCTGGGGGTGAGGGGGTGAGGGTGGGAGAAGAGGGAGGGGGTGAGAGAGTAGGGAGGGGGAGCCAAATATATGGTGATAGAAAGAGAACTCACACTGGGTGGTGAACATACAATGCAACAAATAGATGAACTGTAGAATTGTACACCTGGAACCTATGTAATTCTTGCTAAACAAATGTCATTCCAATAAGTCTAATATATTTAAAAAATATATTTATTATATCTAATATAAATATATTTATTATATCTAATATAATAAAAAATATATTTATAAAAAGAATCAAGGCACATAGTAATCAGTGTTTTCTTGAATGGCTCACTTTTTTTAAATCATTATTATTATTTTAATTGTAAATGATTGTTAGCTTATCTTTGTACATTAATTAATTCTTTTGTGGATTCATTGGTTAAGTTTGTATTGATACAATAATTTTCTAATAACTGGATATTCAAATATGACTATCTTGTGTTTCAAATATGAATCACCCGTAATCCTATTGCTAATGCAAATTCCTATGTAATTTCCCTAAACTTTATAATATTCACTATTATTACTGATTTTATTGGCTACTTGAATGTAGGAATGAGTTGGGCCAAAGGGCTATCGTTTTTCTTTAACCTTTGAATATGGGACTCTGGCAGAAAAGTTGGAGAAGCATGCATTGGATAGACAGTGTTATGGATTGAACTTTGTCCCCCCAAAAGATACCTGTGAATGTGACCTTATTTAGAAATGGGGTCACAGTACCTGTGAATGTGACCTTATTTAGAAATGGGGTCATCGCAGATGATCAAGTTAAGGTAAGGTTATTAGCATGGACCCCAAACACGTGTCCTTATGATATGGAGAAATTTGAACACAGAGACAGGCAAACACACAGAAAGAATGCTTGTGAAGGTGATGTCTGAGATCAAGGTGTTGCATTCATAGGGTAAAGAATGCCAAAGATTGCCAGCAAACCACCAGAAGCTGAGAGGGAGACATGGAATCGATTCTCTCTCAGTCTGCAGAGGGAGCCAATCCTGCAGAGGGGACGAATCCAGCTGGCACCTTGATTTCATACTTTCAGACTCTGTAACTAGAAAATAAGATTCTGTTGTTTTAAGCCACTTAGTTTGGGGTACTTTGTTAGAGCAGCCCTAGTAAACGAATAAAGATAAGTAAACAAGAGCACAGATAGAAAACAGGAGTAGAGGTAGGTAGATAGACAGATGGATAGATGGGTAGGTAGGTAGATAGATAAATCTGAGTGTGTTAGACAAAGAAAAAAAATGAGAGAGAAAGTTGAGGCCTTGTTCTTATAGATAAGAATGAATGCTAAATCTATATGGTTTGGTCTGAGCTGTGGAGTTGCTGTTTGCAGTCTTTCACAAGTCACCTGCTTTGACTTACATAAAATAGAAGGAAAACCATAGTGGCCTGAGGTACCAAAAGATGTACTATGTGATGTTATTCTCCTGGGGAACGCCTGTTTGGTGGTCTGTGAGTCAGGGCCACTGGACATGCAGAGTGGTAGCTACTGGCTGGGTGTGGGAGCAGCAGACAATTACTATTTCCTCAACACTATTAGGAATTTTTTACTAAAACACACTGATCTAAACTGGCCTTAGTCTTGGTTGCTGGTGGGACTGGGCATTCAAGTGTGACCCTTTGGTTTGTGCTAATGAGCAGAACCAGCCAATACTGATGTAGCAATGGGAAGGAAGTGGTTGTGAGGATGCAAACTTATTCTTTCAAAGTAAGTTGGCTATCATGAAACTTGCATCTTAGGAGGCCAGCAGGTTCTGGGTTGGGATTGCTGCTCTCCTGTTGTAGGGAAATGGGTGGTGCTAGGAGTCCATCCTTCATGTCTTTTCTGGCTTATAGAAGTCTGTGGGGGCTTCTCGTAATTTCTAGAGAATTTGGTTGTGTCTTCCTCAAGCAGAGAACTAACTTTGGGAAATTAGATGGAGAAACACAATCCAGGGTTTTTGGCATAAGTTTCCCACTTCATTTAAGTACTAGAATCCCTAACTTTGTGGGCTGAAATTGTCCCAAATCTTATTCATTCCTAAATTGTTCTTGTTCCAGTTAAATTTCGGTCCAGGTTGTGTCATTTTTTGTTCTGTCCCCATGTTCATGATGACATTTTTGCCTTTGGGCATGAGTTGGTATCTGTTGTTTTACTTACTGACTTGGGTCCTTTCAAAGCATTTGCTTTGGCTCATTCTGCTTTAGCATTTTTAGGACCCCTCATCCTCAGGATACCAAGCACAGGCCCCTGACAGAAGATCTAGCTGTCCTTGCCCTGTCTTTTGGGTACCTATGTAAAAATGGAAGATTTCACTAAGTACCAAGCTAGGATGAATGTGAAATTGTACGGAGTGGTACCAAATCACCTCAGAGCTGATTTTCAAGAGAAATGACAAGAAATGGCATCCATGACTTTGGACTTTCTTACCCACTTCAAGAGCTGAGAAACTAGAAGAAGGAACAATTGTATAAAGCATTCTTTGGAGAAAACTATTGCTGTGAATGCTCCTTTTTCTCTGAAGCTCAGTGTGACCAGTATCCACAGGTGTACTCTGAGAAAAAATGGTGAGGTGCTGGGCACTGCATTTAGGAACCTCTGTAGACTAGGTATGACTGCAGCCTGGGAAATCCAGATGGGGAAAGAAGGGTTGGCCCACTGCTGCCTGTGGTCAGCCCGCCCTCCCAGAGTTGTCAGGACAAAGGCCATGTAAGTGTGTCTGTGGGCCAGATGTGTGCCCTGTGGGAGGGAGATCCAGCTTGGGGTTTTCAATAGGCTGGCCAGGAAGGGCAGAAAAACCAAAGCAACAAGCTGAGGGAGGGGCACAGCTGATCACTGGGGGCTAAGAGCAAGGTCACAAGGGTGAAGAAAAGCTAGAATGGTGTGACCTGTAGGAGAGAGAGTCCCATGATGGAACTTTCATGGATTCCATGGAAGTGTCCTGTGTGTGTAAGGAAGAGTTGGTTTAAATATCTGTACAAGGCTGGCTTAGACAAAACCAGCTCAGGTGAGACCTTCCCTGTTACCTTCTACCCAACATTGATAGAGGCCCTGGAGGGCTGTTTTCCTGCTCTGTCTTCCACAGCTGTTCATGGTGACTGCCAGCAGAGCTAGTCCAGTTGCAGGAGGGAAGAAAATGGGGTGTTAAGCTAAGTTTGTAATATTGATTAATGTGGAGGGCTGTATGGTCTAATTGCTCAATGGTGATTGTGTGTATGTGAGCTAAAGTGATCTTAGAACTGTGATTTAAAAGAGGACAAAAGTCATGGGTTTGCCCATGTCTTTATCCAGGGGCCACTGAATACATTTTCAAGGAGAGACTAAATAACATTGTGTTTTGATTGCTTCCAAGTGGTGGAAGTTGCAATTACTGGTTACCTCTGTGGGATGGTACTTTTTTCCAATGACAATGGTAGGGAAAAATTCCCCAGAGACTTTATACTCAGAGGAGAAAGAAGGAAAGGTATTCATGGTCTTACAAAGATTATAACACTTATGGAGTTACATATTACCATATACTTCCTAACAGTTTTTTAAAAAAACAGTAAGTGATCATTAGGCACTAGGTATCTTTGGTGGCTCATGACAGGTAGTGCCATGTAGCTCACATTTTTTGGGGGCAAACACTGCTGTTAGCTCACAGCAGTGCAGCAGCAGGTATGGTTCTCAAAGTATGGTCCCTGGACCAGCCCCATCAGCAACTACTGGGGAGGCGTAAAAACGTAGATTATCAAGTGCCACCCAGAGCTACTGAATCAGAGAGTCCAGGTCTGGGCCCAGTAATCTGTTTGTTAGCAGGCTCTCCTGATGATTCTAATGCTTGCTAAAGGTTCAGAACCAACTGCTGTAGAGGTTAGGTAAGTTTCTGGGCTCTGTCTTGAATCTTGGCCCTGCCATTACAACTGTGTAACTTTGGACAAGTTCTTGAATTACAATCTTTTTGCTGATTAGGAAAATGAAGATAATTACTTTCTTCCTTGGACTAATATCAATATGAAGATTTAAAATGATTGAAAAGCTTATAAGTACAGTCTCTAGAAAACAGACTTATTTTATTGACTCCTCATCTGAATGCTATGAGTAAAAATTATTATTTCTGTGTAGGGTTGGCAGAAACAGCAAATAAAAATAGAGGATGCCCAGTTCAGTTTGCATTTCATGTAAACAGTTGTGTGATGCTGCAAGTGTATTTTCCTAGTAGTACATGAGACAGGTTTATACTAAAAAATAATTCATTGTTTAACTAAAATTGAAATTTATAAAAGTGTCCTATATATTATCTAGTAACCCTGTTTCTAGGTTTTAGATAAAAATTGAAACTCGCTGAGGTTGAATAATTTGGTCCCGAGTCACGTGACTGATAAGTAATGTAATAGGATGAGGGTCCGGGTGTGTCCCATTTTTGGCACCAGATTCTTTCTACTCTTGTACTACACCTCATCCTTGGCAACCTGTGGGACCAGTGAATTTCTCTGGAAAACTAATTTCCTTCCTTTTAAAGAACCCATATTGGAGTTGTGGGAACATATTTAGACAGAAAGAATTTTGTGGTGTTGCACTTACCAAGTTTCTGTTTGAATTTTGGTCAATAGGAAAGCACATAGGAAACTCCATAGTTTGCTATATAGGTAGAGTTTACAGCAGTATTTAGTACATACTGAATTTATTCAGCGTTCTCTCAAATGGTTTTAGTTTGATTTTAAAACATACTTCAGTCTTTTTCTGTACCTCACAATTGGAAAATAAAAAACTTGCTGAGTCACTGCTGAAAATACTTACTTCTTTACTACTTTTGGCCTTCTAAGAAAAATTATATAGGAGGATTAATGTTTGAAACAAGTGAAATATGTTCAGATAAGTGAGATGAGAAGGTGGAAGAGATGGATAATGAGAATAATATAAACGTGTGCCACTTTGGCATGTCCAAATTAACTTGGCAATCAACTTGACTGCCTGTTTAGAAATTCATTTGTTATCCACAATTGCTGAGGCTGCATGAGTTGTTGCTTTTCTCAAATTGTCAGAAGCAACCACTGCAAAATACTTTAGAAATATTAATAGAATATGGCTTGCTCTGCACCCAGTACAGTGCCAAGGGTAGGACTGCTAGGATTAAAAAAGACGATTGAACTAGATCAAACCTGACTCCTGTCCATTTACAACCATTGTGGGAGGCAGGATTTAGCAATCTGAAGTGCAGCAGCGGCACAGTAATTCAAGACACTGTACAGCCAAGACTAGGTTGTGTTTCTCAGAATATCAGCTCATTTTATAACTTTTCTTCAGATGAATTTAAGCCAATGGTACATATTATTGCTACCTTAAGTCAATTTATTAGGAATCTCTTTTATCATCTCTGTCATCCATTTTATAAACTGTATAAACACAAATTTAAGGTAATATTTACCATTTAAATTATTAAGAAGAATTCAAAAAGATTTTTAAGGCAAAACTGAGTAGATGAACTTTAGGAATATTGATAAAATGGTCAATTTTGTAGTTATGATATTTAATTACTAAATTTTATACTATAAATTTAGAAATACACATGTAAAATGAGATTAGGTTAGAAATGCTACTTTTCTCCCCCTAAGGAGCATAGTTTTAGAGTACAACACTTTCATGTCTGCCTTAGCTATTGAAGGCAGCATCTTTCTGAATCCATGTCCAATGCTGTCAATGGACACTTTATCTTAGGTCATAAGTACTCATTTGTATAACATTAAGGAAGTTATTTTAAAAATTTATTCTCTGTGTATAGTTGAGATTGGTACAATGTAAGCACTCATTGAGTTGCTTTTTAAGTGATCTTTCAAAATCTTGTTTTCTAAAAACATCTAAATGCATTTGTGTTAAATTTAGTATTCCCCTTTTCAAAACCAATTTTGTCAGCTGACCTCAATTATACTTTGCAAGTAACACTGATTTAAATAATGTCAGGCTAATGCATTGTGGCAGAGACTGTAATGCTCAGCAAATACTTCATTTTTTCCTACACTTCCCAGTCCCCTTGCAGTTAGATGAGATCCAGTGAGGAATTCTGGTTAATGCTACATGAGAAGCAGTGATTATGTCTCTTCCCAGTGAAGGTAGGGAAATCCATGTGCAAGTTTCTAGTACCATTGTTTTTTTTTTAATTCATTTTTATTGTTAGACTTATTGGGGTGACATCTGTTAGCAAGGATTACATAGATTTCAGGCATCTAGTACCATTGTTGACAAGACACACATTCCATATGGTGCAATTACAAGATAGTGGAGCCTCTATTGTCCTGGATTCCTGAGTGACCATGTGAAACTGAGGTCTGCTAACCTATGAGGAGCATGTAGTGTGAACAAGAAATAGCAAGTTGTGTTAAGCCACCCGGGACTTTGGTGTTAATTATTTATCACAGGGTGACCTTGCCTGCCCTTGTTAATTATATGTTTTCTGTAAACAAATAAGATAATAGAGAGACTATCCTATCATATGAACTATTCTCTAGGCTTGAATATAAATATTCCCCTTTCAATAAGAAATAGTTTGAGAATATACCTCACCTTAGATTTGACATATATAGTATGTCTCTTGCTGAAATAGGTTGACTGTTTCTTTAAGGTCATGTCTTCAAAGGGCCCCAAGTTATCATCTTTTAAATTTTTTAATCATTATTTATCACTTTAATAAATAATGTTGATGCCCACTGGTTTCTCATGTGGCAAGTAATGTTAAGAGCTGGTCATTATATTGTCATTTAGAGCAAATTTAGTAGAGGACTCTGAAAAATAACCCATAGTTATCTCAGAAGGTTTCTATAAATATTTACCCTAATTTACATAGGCTCAGAATTTGATGGTTAAATACCAGAATTGTGATTAAAATAGACCTGGAGGCAGTTGAATTTGTACCAAAGACATTGTAGTATCAGATAGTCTCTGCATAATAGGAGAATCTCATTTCTCCACAAGTGTTCACCAGTAATTCCCCCAAAGATGCCTCATGTGTCCACACAACAGTTTGTCACCTCTGGATGCCCTGCCACCTCTGCCCTGCTCTCCTGCTCTTGTCCACCTCTCCGGCCCACAAAGATGAGAAAAAGTGTCCATTGACAGCATTGGACACAGATTCAGAAAGACGCTGCCTTCAATAGTTAGGGCAGACATGAAAGTGTTGTACTCTAGCTGCCCATTAGGAGGACGACTCTTTCTATGTTCAGAATTATCTCCAAAATCCTTAATTCTGTATTTTTTTTTTGGAGGTGAGAAGGTCTCCGCTCTGAGGCACACAGTCGTTGGGGCCTTGAAGCAACACTGCTTATCTTGAAAATGTCACAGAAAAATCTCTAAACAATGTGCTATGTTATAATCTTCAATCTCCTAATAATAGGGGTCTAACCCAGGTTATTCAAAGGGAAATAGCATAACATCCTCTTCACCCTCCTCTGCAATTTTTTCTGGCCTAATACACCAATGAGAAAGACCTTCCTTCTTTAATTATAAAACAAAGCTTGACATGTGTTCTGCTGGGCATGACATAGTGTGTGCACGTGCATTTGTGTGTGTGTGTGTGTGTTTGGAAAGTGGAAGTGTTGGTACTAGCAGAAGGTGTGCCCCATTAAAACTGAAACCTGCGTTGTATTTGGTTTTGGTTTTACTTCTCTATTACTTGATTTACATTTTGTAGAGTATTGTAATCATATCAGAGAGACAGAAGAGACTCGAAAAAGACTGCTTTGGGTCTTCCAAACCAAGCCAAATATCAGGTTTGCAGAAATCTGAAAAAGAAAGACTTACTTAATAAAAACATCTTCTGTCAAAAGGACACTCAAGTGTACATAACAGATGAATGAATGAATGAATGAAAATGTGGTATATCCATACAGTGGACTATTGCTTTGCCTTAAAGAATAAAATTATGATGTATGCTACAAAATGGATAAACCCTGACAACATTAGGCTAAATGAAATAAGCCATACACAGAACGACAAATATTGTATGACTCCACTTATGCAAAATCTGTAAAATAGACAATTTCTAGAGATAGAAAGTGGACTAGCTTACCAGGTGCTGAGAGTTGGGGTGAGGGAGGGAATGGGAGCTTTTGTTTAATGGGTACAGAGTTTCTGTTTAGGATGATGAAAAAGTTCTGGGAACGAATAGTGGTGATGGTTGCACAGCATTGTGAATGTATTTAATACCAGTGAATTGTACACTTGACAGTAGTAAAAGTGGTAAATGTTATGTATGTTTTAGCATAATTAAAAAAAATCTCCAAAGATTCAAAGAGTCCATGCATTATAATAGAGGGTAAATCAGAGGGTTGAAGAATACTGATTTGGTTTTGCTAGATTGTAAACTGCTTGAGAACAGGTACATCTTGTCATTGTAAATGCTGCTGTCTATTGCAGTGTCTTAAACATAGTAAGACTCCATGAATCCTAGCTGAATTGAATTAGATGGTGGCCTACAGGATTTTTCAATTTAATTTGTCCTTAGAGGAGAAGAATAAGTGGATTTCCTGATCAAATACAAGGAAATACTTTTAGAGACTTGTTTCCTTGGAACAGTTTGTACAGACTTGTCCGTGTTTGACTGCAAGCTAGCTGCTTGAAAAGCCTGGGAAAGAGCCAGGCAAAGCAATAAGACAGAAGTGATAGGTTGAAGGTGACTGATCAGAATTCAATCTGATTGTGTGGCTCCAGCAAAGGGATGCTCTAAGGTTAATAGCACAAAGATACTGGCTTTGGAAAAGAAACTTCTTTGGAAGAATCCAAAAGACACGGAAATAAACTTGATGGGAATTGATTGTATGGAATCTCTACTGTGTAAAAGCTGGTGACAAATGGAAAGCACTTAAGCTGGTTAATATTCCTGTTTCACTACAGGAAAATACAAGAGACTGAAAAAACCAATGTTTATAGCAGCTGAACTTTTCCAAATATTAATTCAAAAAGACTTTTTTCTTGGATTCTTCCCTTTGATACAAATGATATCTCTACATGCAAAAAACAAAGTTTTTTTCTGGGAGGTTCTAACTCTTAGGGGTATACAGTGCAGTAACTAGATTGGCAGTGTAGACCAACATTTTATTTTCTAATTGGAATTTAATCAAATAGTAAGTTTTATCTGAGATAATTTCTTACAGGCACATCCTCATTCAATGATTAGTAAATTCAAATAATGGTTGAAATATATGAAGTGAAAAGCATTTCCCCTTCCAATTATCCCACTTCTTTTAACAGAGGGGTCTTCCAGTGGTAAGGTTTGGAGAGTGTTTTTCCAGCTGGTTCTATATTTGCATACATATATGTAAATATATACATTGCTTTTATTTTTATTATTTTTTATGTAAATTGGACTAAACTGTCTTTTTCTGATATTTGCTTTTTGTTGGAGTTTTTGAAAGCAGTGAAGTGACTGAAATGAAGGAGATGAATAAGAATAGAAACCTTATGTGATTTACACATCTGAAAAGAAATGTTTGTATGTGGAATTGCATGCATTACTTAGATATTTAAATGACCAAAACTCTCCAAGGTGATTTTCAAGCTATTCATGTGAAAGATGTTGAAGTTTATGTGACCATGAAGTGATAAGAAAAGTCCCACACGTCACACGTTAAAAGTCTCACCACTCAAAGTCCCATCTTGATGCCACATTCAGAATGTACTGGCAACTTCCTTGTTTTTCTTTGGCTGGTTGATACTTTAAGAAATTAACACGTTTTGTATATGTGTTAAATTTTGCATTTTCCTTCATCCTCTGTTCATTAAAGTGAGGAATCACAGCTAGTTGAATGAATTATCCTAACTAGAACATGCATAATACTTAAGCCAGACATTTTGGAGATCGAAAACCTGGAGGAAATGAAATTAGCTACAGAATTCTTATAGAAGTCATAACCCTCAAAGTACAGCTGGACTGTATGAATGATGGGTAAGGAGAGAGAGGGGGCATCGCCTTCTGAATTATTTTCCAATTACCATGCTATAGATTAAAACATTGTGTTATTATAGCTTCATAGATATTTGTGTTTTACTTGTGAAAATCAGGTGCTTTAGGTGTTGCTTGTTGTTTTGATTGCACAGGGAAACTCCCTCTTGGAGCATTTGATCTATAGACAGACATACAGACACTGCTGTGCCACCCTTTCCTGGGACCCCTTTCCCACCTCAAACCATGGAGACTCCCCAGCTTCTCTGCCTCCCTGCCCCTCAATATTACCAAGTTAAACGGGCTTATTGGGGGTGGGCTAAAGGCTCAAATGGATTGGGGGCATCAACTCCTATTGCACCATGTCAGTTGCACTTTAGGCTAAATAATCTGAGTTGTGCAAACCACAGGCAGTCAGCAGTCAACGAATGCCAATTCTCTTGCCTTCGTTTTTCCTACTTCCTATGATTCCAAAACAAGTGGTTGCCAACTGACAGCCCACCTCTTCTTTTTAAAACAAATGCTGGTTATTATTAATGATGTACGTATATGGTTATTTTTAATTACTTTAAAGATCTTGTCATTTACTAAATGCCTCCTTCGTGTAAAATATTCAGCATTTATTTCCAATTCCTTTTGACCAGAAAGAAATGCATACTTCCTACCCTTAGCTTTGGACTTGAGCAGAACCAAATAAGCAAAGATATTTGGATGTGACAGGAGATTGGGTGTTTTATGGCATTTTGTTGTTGTTTTTTCTGTTTTGGTCTGTTAGTTAGACTATCTATTTTCAAGGGAACTGATTCTTGATGAGCTGATTTAAAGCAGTCAAGGATTAAGAGGCCAGACTGAGAAGCAGATCAAGCAAACAAATAAGCCCATTAATGGTCTGTACATATGGGGTTTTACAGCTTCTAAAATTATCTGCTAGTTTTAATTTTTCTGAAATGTAGCTCAGAAAAATTAAAGGATGATGGTAAAACCAAATTGGATGGCAAGAGATGGAGACTGTATTAAACCAAGTAGGTTCTTAAATGTCTGAAAATGCAAATTACTACTGCATTTGTTAATGAGGTTGCTATTTTTGAAGACACACACTAATACAGCCAATCTGTTTCATAGCATAAGATGACTTTTACATTATTGCCCCTGTTCTGCTTCTTTTTTTCTTTTTCTCACATTCTACTGAAACATTTCCTTTTTCCCTTTTTTTTTTGTTTTTCCTTCTGGTAGGATCAACTCAGACACTGCAACTGGGTTAGGAAATGCAGGTTAGGAAATGTGCTTGGTTTTCCTAAACTGGTCGTTTGTCAAGAGGTTTTGGGAATCTTCCAGTTGGATTCTAGTTGGCCAACTTCATATTTGAAAATATTTAGGTAAATAGGAGTACTGCCATGGGGTTTACGAGACTTTACATGTCAGAGCCACACATCCACTAACCCGTCAGTTGAACTAAGTAGGTGATTTGATCTTTCTGGGCTGCAGTCTTCTTAGTCTCTAAAATGAGGAGCATAAGAAAAGTAAATTGGCACAAGTCCAATGGAGGTCAATTTGCAATATCCATCAAATGCATATGCCTTTAGATCAATCCCATTTCTGAGAATCCATCCTTCATATGTGAAATGACATATGTAAATACATATTCATTGCTCCATTGTTTGCATTATTAGAAGTTTGGGAGCAACCCAATCAGAGATTGACTAAATAAATTTTGGCACATCTATACTATGGAATACTATATAGCTATACGAAAGAAAGAGGAAACTCCAATACTGACATAGAAAAATGATCAAGATATATCGTTAAATGAGAAAACCAAAGTTCAGAAGAATGTATATAGTGTGCAATCTTTTGTTTAAAAGGAGGGAAGAGGAACAGGAATCTTTTATCTTATTTGCATAGAGAAACTTTGGAAGGAGACACAAGAAGCTAATTGAGAATCAAAACCACCTACCCCCTCACTCAACCTAAATTATTAAATCACTAAATTTCCTTTCATTGCTGTGATTCTATTATAATTTCACTTTGTCTACTAAGAAAATGATTTCCAAAATTGGTGTGATATTGAAGATAGCTGCTCAGTTTACATACCTATTGTAATAGGATAACTTACAAATGCCCAATTCATTGATCCACTGATGTTTCTAATGCTGATTTCAGTTAACATTTGTCAGAGATAAAAATACAAATTTTATCTAGAGCCCAGGATTCTTTTGACGAGATGATTTTCAACATTGTGACTTTTTAGCAAAGGAGACTGCGTTTTAATTGGAAAACCAATTACTTTAAGAATGACTCGGCTCTTGGCCTTTAACATGATTTATATAAAAAGAGGCCCACAGTTTTGGAAAGATATAATGATTATTATAATTAGCAACTGGCAGGAAATCCAGGTGTCCCAAGGTGAATAGCATTTTACCTCAGAGGACTCTGAAGGCATTCTCAGAGCCTTTTAAATCTCAGAGATTTAAAAGGTCTGTTGTTGAAGTTGAGGACTTGAAGTAGTAATATGAAAAAAAAAAGGAAGAAAATAAGAAAGAGTTGGGAATCAGTAGGCTAAAAGAAAGAGATTAAGCTAGAAAATTGAAAGCAACTGATCACTCACATTTTATTCCTAAGTATCCACATTCTTTACATACTTCATTTTTTCCTTTATTAAATCTGAGTATAGAAAAAAAATGAATTTCAAAGTATTGTAACATAGATTTTACATTTGCATGATAATACATGTATTTGAATAGCATTTATGATTTACAAAGGACTCTCAATGTGTTCCTATTCTGATATTATTCATTATTTTCTATGTATGGCACATTGAACAAAGAATTATTC